>PVKA01033185.1:0-24597 GCA_004027165.1 Ctenomys sociabilis | reverse complement strand
GGGTTTGCTTTCTAGGTGGTGGTTTTCTTTTCTGTAGCAGCTTTGATTACTCTGTTGTGTTGAATTTCTGGAATCTTGAGTATAACATCCCTAGACAATCTAGGTATTGGTGTAGAAGGAAGGTATCATATCACCCTGGCCAACGTAGTACAACCAATAACACTAGCATCAACACACAGACCTGGAAAATGACAAACTGAGATAATCAGTAATTTTTCATGTTTAATCCTACGTACAACATTATAACAAAATCTAAGACAAGTCAGATACACTGAATATCTACTTAATAGAGTTACCCTACTGAGAGAAAACATTAAAGCTAGAAGAGTAAAAGAATGAGGAAAACAAGATTGGAAGCAAGGCTGAAGGACGGGCTAGAGAGATGGGTCAGTGGAATAAGTGCTTCCCTAGCAAACACAAGGGCCTGAGTTCAATCCCTGGTTCCACCAAAAGAAAAAGAAAGGGCTGAAGGACAAAGGAAGATTAGTCTTAGGAAACTGGTGAAGAAGATGGGGTGGGGAAAGAAGGAAAAAACAATAAAAACAAAAAAATCAATGTTCACACACACACAAAAGCAAGTAAAGAAAATGGAAAAAAATCCCTAAGTGAACAGAATTTTTTAAGAAGACCACAAGCAAAGCAAGCAAAAATTTCTCTGTGGTGGAGTCTACAGTTCTGTGGCAGTGTCCACTTCAAGGTGTGGCTCTGCTCTCACTAGTAGACAAGGGAGGAAGTCAGAGCCCAAATCTATGCTGCACAATCCTAGCAAGCCACAGTAAGATTAGTGTATGGTGGCAGCTCTGGGACTTTCAAGTCTACAGAAGTTCAGGATGAACCTGGCCGCCTGGCCTGTGGTTATTCAGGTGGATCTTGAGTCACTTAGCTTGTGGCACTCAGGGTCTCCCTGACTGAGGGTGTCTCCTGTTGTCCCTCACCCAGTCATTGTGTGAGTTTAGCATTGCGAGCTCTGAGATAAAGCCAACTCCTGGCTGCTCTCAGATTCAGTTGGTCCCTCCCTAGAATGACATAGAGCAGTTGGGGGTATGGCAGCTACTTGGACAAAAGTTACCAGCTGTCATAGTACCTGGTACCCACTATTCCATTCCATTGCTGCTTTCATTGTATCCCTATAGCTCCAACCCTCTTTTGTCTCACCACAACCCAGGATCTAGGGATAAAGTGCAGATTACCTCTTCCTTTCTTGGCATTGTGGTCTGTCTCTTTAATCTCTCCGTCTCTCTGTCTCTCTGTCTCGCTCTCGCTCTCGCTCTCTCTGCTTTCTTTTGTTACTAGGGATGAACTTGGAACCTTGCACTTGCCAGGCAGGTCCTTAGACTGCTGATCTATCTCCCCTTCCTCCCTAAAATAGATTTTTATGAACCAAAATTACACACTTGAATTGCCCATGCAAATGATGTTCAGACAGTGATCACAGGATATGTTACAATTTAGATACACTTAATGACCACGTTCAGTACAGGGCATTTGGATCTGTACATGATATACCTTGATTCCTCTTTGTTTATTCCCATTTCCATGCCTCTTTTCAGATGCCCTCCCCCTCCAAAAGCTCGGTTTTCACTTTTTCTTTTTTCTTTCTCTTCTTTCCTGTCTCCCTCCCTCCCTTCCTCCCTTCCTTCTTTTTTTCTTTCTTCCTCCCCCTTCAGGGGTCTTTTTGTCTTTTCCTTTTGGAAAGTTTCTTCCTTTTGCACAATAGCTATTATACATTTTTGTTCTCATTTACCTTTTCAGTTTCTCACAGCAGAGCAATAATGTGATATTTACATACATGTCCAATTTATTTCACTTATAATTATGGTCTCAAGGTTCATTCATTTAGCTATAAATGTATCAATTTTATGTTTCTTTATGGCTAATACTTCTTTACATTAAAAAAACCCTACTTTTAATTTATCCATTCATTGGTTGATGGGCATTTTGGTTACTTCCAAGATTTAGCTATTGCAAACTACCTCTATAAACATGGGTGCACATATAGCTGTGGTATGCTGCTTTTAATTCTTCTCAGAAGATACACAGAAGGGGAATAGCTGGGTCAAATGTAAATTCTAATCCTAGTTTTCTGAGACATCTCCACACCAATTTCCACAGTGTTTGTACCAGCCCACGCTCCCAGAGACAGCGGAGAAGTGTTCCTTTTTCTCCACAGCTCCAAATGCGTTTGTCATTAGTTGTTTTCTTGATGTTAGCCCTTCTTTCTGGGGTGAAGTGGAATGTTAGCATTGTTTTAATTTACATTTCTCAAAAGATCAGTGATGTTGAACCCTTTTTTTCATATATTTATTTTCCATTTGTATTTCTTTTTCTGTTCATCTCAGATACCCATTTTTGGATTGGGTCTTAGAATTTGGAAGGTTTGATTTTTTTTTTTTTTTTTTCAGTTCTTTACATGTTCTAGATGTTAGTCCTTTGTTTGAAGAACAGCTGGCATAATTTTTTTTTTCCCTTTCTGTGGGTTGTCTTTTTGCCCTGATTTCCTTTGCTGTGCAAAAGCTTTTCAATAAGATGAGATCCCAGTTGTGGACTCCTTGTGGGAGTTCCTGTGAAGTTGGGATTTTCTTCATGAAATCTTTGCCTACATCTATGTCTGCCAGAGATCTATCCACAATAGAGACCCTAAGAATCTCGCTGAGGACATGGATCCCACAGCAGCATCCTGTGATTCCAGTTGAAGAGCCAGAGCCCATAGCAATGACAGTTTCTCCCCAAATGTCCACAGAGAATGTACATCCAGGATGGCATAAAGCAAATACTACAAGGGCTGAGAAATCTGAGTTCTCTTACCACTTTTGTCTCTTACCTGCTACATAATTTTGGACAAGTGATTTAGCTTTCCTGGACTTTAGTCAAAATGGGGACTGGCATAGCACACTTGTTCCTTTTGTATGAAGTTTATACAATTTTGAATACAAAACACCTACCACAGTCCTGACACATTGCCTGCCTCCCACTCTCTTCCCGCCTTTACATTCTATCTTTCTTTATTCCTTTAGTATTCTAGGAATTTTGAGTGGTCTCTTCATTTTTGGTTTCCTTCAAGGTCTGTAAATTCCAATTTATATGGTATAGGGCCATGGTGGTTAGGCCAGCAGAATTGGTGTTGTGGAGGAATTTGTTCTCAAGCACATTCTCAGGCCCCACCCACTCCATGTGAGTAAGAGGCTTCCCTACATCATGTATATGATATATATATATATATATATATATATATATATAGAGAGAGAGAGAGAGAGAGAGAGAGAGAGAGAGAGAGATAGATATATATCTATCTCTCTCTCTATATATATATGCCTGAAATTTTTTTGTTTGTTTTGGTTTTTTGAATCAGGGTCTTACTATGCAGCTCAGGCTGGCTTTGAACTTGTAGCAATCCTCCTGCCTCAACCTCTTTAGTGCTGGGACTGCAGAATGCATTACTATGCCCAGCTCAGTTTCTTTTTCATATGTGATTAATCAGAGAAATTCCATCATAACATTATAACAATTAAAAAAAAAATTTTTTTAATGTATTTGTTACAGGTTCTCACTATACAGATCGAACTTACAGTGATCCTCCTGTTTTCAGCCTCCCCAGCACTGGGATTACAGGAGTGTGCCACCGCACTCAGACTAGGTCATCAGTTTAGTGTGCCTGGGAGTGGACCCATGCAGCATGAGGGACTGGGGTTGAACCCTGATACCTGTGCTTGCATAAGCTGAGGCTTAGTCTGCTGAGCTATCTCACTGCCCAACAATATTTTTTATTTATTTGACCTAACAGTAGCTAGAATCCTTCAGTCTCCAGCATGCAGATGCCCTCTATACAGTTTCCTCATCTGACTCTGTGGCTGACCATCAAAAACTTCTTATACATTTGTACATCTTGTGTTATAGCTGTTCCTCTAGTAAAACCCTGACTGATACACTTAGGGGAAAAAATAGGGAAATAGAACAGAAAAGATTAGAAGCTGGAAGATAAAGAAAGATCACAGTTTGAGATACTAGTGAAGACAAGAGAGACTGAGAGAATAAAAACAAACAGAATAGGCTAAGAAGCACAAAAAAAGCTATAAGCTGCCTTCTGACTCATATAAGACTTATGTAAGAACACTATCAAACAATGAAACATAAAAGAAAAGGGGGGGGGAAATGTCCACTTCAAGGTTTGTCTCTGCTATCACTCATAGACAATGTGTGGAGATAGAGTCCAGATCTATTTTGGTTTTACTCATTTTATTTTTCCCAGAAAGCCAGCAGGAGCCTTCCAGAAGGGAAGTGGATAACCTCAGTAAACCTGCACCTTTATTTTCCTTGAAGTTCAGGCTGGTCTCAGGAAGTGAAGCTGGACCAGGCTTGTTCAACCTATAGCAGTCCTATTGGCTTGAGCTTGGCTCCCTACCTCCTGCCAACTTGAACTCGGCTCCTTGACTCTGTCCATTGATGGAACTCCCAGCTATTCTGAGTTCTGAGCTCAGTTGACCCCTCTCCCAGATGGCTAGCCAAACACTCTCTCTTTAAGAATGTCTGAACCCTAGTAACCCACCAGGCACTGCAGTTTGCTGTGTTCACTGGTACATTTCTCCATGGAGGTTTCTAAGGTTGCCATTAGTCACTGTGGGTCTTCAGGTTGGAGCAACTCCTCCTATACAGTATGTCAGGGCTCAAGGAGAAAGTACCATCTGCCATGTCCTTCATTGAGTCTATTTGCTCTTTGTGTGGGCTTCAATTCTGATGTCTCAGCATAAGGCTTGCTGAGAGGCTTCTTTCCCATTTCTCTCAAGAGAATCAAAGGGATAGAATTGAGAGTAAGAGAGGGAACATGCAACTGGGGTTTCAAAGTGTCTTAGAATTTTGTTTTTCCAAGTTTTAGGAGCCACATTCTATATTTACTCTTTCTATTGCATCTCCACTTGAATCCCTCAAGCATAGAGGAGGGGCTGGTAAGAAAGCCTTTTCAGGGAGGCTGTAATGGCTCTTTCAGGAATTGAGAACAAAATCAAAGTGACACTGGGTTGTGGGGCCACAGTGGCCCTTAGACTATAGAGAGGAGGGACTGAGATGTTTCTTCTCAACTGTAACTTGAGCTGAGGAAGATAATATTTCAATTGGTCTTGGAAACTGAGTACTTCTATTTCACTTGTCACATTTCCAGTGCTGGCTATTGACTAGTGACAACAATGCTATTTTGTGTGGACACAGATCATTTCACAAGAAAGCATTGCATGATTAGGGTTGATGGTCATGGTTAATGCATATGTTCACAGGCCCTGTTCTAACTCATTAAAGACACATAATAAGTCATTAATGGCTAACAATAATGGTTAATGATAAGGGTTAGTTTGAATGTTAATGCCATGCAGTAGAGATGTATTAGCAGAATGAAAATACTGTGTACAAATGAATTTTAGAACAACTATGAGAAATCACTTTACTAAATATTGCTACTGATAGATAATTGGGGTGGTGACAACATACAGCATCTGCTTTAGTTTGGTTCAAGAATATTCCCAAGAGGCCTATGTGTTGAAAGTGTCAATCCTGGCTCATGGGACTATGGGGCAGTCGTGAAGCCTTTAAAGTGTAGGGCCTAGTGAAGAGGTCTTCCAGTCATAGGAGCTACCTTAGGGAGGCAGCCGGACTCTAGTTTATTCCTCTTCCTCTCTTACAGCTAGCATAAGATGAACTGTTTTGCTTTGTCACCTTTTACTATGATATGGTGTCAAGCCACAAAGTAATAGGTTCAGTTATGAACTGAAACCTACAAATCTATGAGCCAAAAATAAAACTTTATTTATAAATTGATTCATTCAGGTATTTTTTACAGTGTGGAACATAATCATTCTCTTAGGAAAAATGTATTTTTAAAAAATTTGTTTATGAAAAAAAAAATTTGTTTATGCATTACCACCTTACTTCTTCAACATCCCATCAATTCCTGAAAACAACCATAGGACAATAATCTTATTTGATGACAAACACCTCTGGTAATCCATCCTTTAGGACTATTCAGAGTGCTAAGCATGATGACATCTTGAGGTCCAACAGAGGGAGGCAGGGTTATACTTGGGGTCCTGATGAGTGAGCTGAGCTTTGTGATGCACACTTCATTATAGAGGCTGGCCTTCTCTCTGTGGACATGCACAAGAACTCATAACAGTTTGTTATTTTGTTAAGTGTCTATTCTGAGACTAACCCCTGGGTCTGGTTATTACAAACACTTGGATATTTGCATCTCTTGTTATAAAAGAAGCCCAAATCTCCAAGTATGTAAGCCTAGGAGTCAGTGGTGGTGAGCCTACCATATGCATGCTGCAGCAGTGGCCTGTGTGCGTCGTTGAAAGCTCTAAAACTTTTGCTATTGCTGCCAGCATAAGCCTCGTGCTCAGCCCATATCTGAGTATTCATAGAACCCAAAAGAAATGCATTTGTTTTTCTTTAAGAGTCTCAAAGAGGGCTCTATGTAATAAAATCCAAGCAGAACTTAGCATCAGGGTAAACTGCATCTCACTCAGAGACATCAAGTTTCTGGCTAGGCTGCTAGGAAGCTTCAGACTAAACTTATGCTCTCTCTTTCTCTGTCTGTCTCTCTCTCATTGGTGCTTAAGCTTAGGACCTCACACATGCTGGATTGAGGTATACCCCCAACTGTTGTTATCATAAGAGACAGTCTTGCTAAGTTGCCCATGCTGGTCTCAAACTTGTATGTAGCCTTTCTGCCTCAACCTCCTGAGTAGCTGGAGTCACAGGCATGCAGCACAATGCTTGGCTGAAGTGCTTTTTTATCTCTGCACTTATTACCATATCCCCTCTTGTTAAGCTGTTTATTTTCTACTCTCTCTTGCTTCTATAGCAACATTACATTCCAAACTAATTGCCTCAAGGGCCCATATGGTAAGGTAAACATTTAAGTAAAAGGTTTAACAACTGAAGGCAGAAAGGTTTTTTTTATTATTGCACGTCTAATAAAAAATACATGTTATGCAAGAGCACTTAAGAATATAAATGGTACAGAACCTGACTTGAGTAACAAAACACTTTATTAAGAAAGAATTATTGCGTGTCAAAAGGTTTGTGTCCACCAATCCCACATTAGTAGTCCTCATCTATTTCACAGAAGCAAGGAGGCATGGGATCTGCATACATTTTAAATTCACCACAGGGTTCAATGAAGGAACAAGAGTCAGTCTTGGTGGTTTTAGCCCAGCAGGCCTTGTTCTTGGTGTTGATGGCTAAATTAGTCTCAGGATCAGGTTCTTTTGCAGCTCTTAAGAAAAGACATACACAAAGCACGGGCTTAGAAGTTTTCTTTTTCAGTGCATGTTTAAACAACTGTCAGGACACTCTGGGAAGTTCAGGGCTGCAGCCAACCACACATGTGACACAAGTCCTGGATTAAAGCTCTCTGCTCATTGCTGAGTTCCTCTCATCCCTTTCTGTCCTACAACTTCTTTACATGTAAAACCAGGCTGTAAAAGTAAGAGGGAATGAACTGCAAGTTTGGATCACCCACAGGGCTGCTGTAAGAATATGGACAAGGGGCCCTACTATGTAATTCCCTGGAATGAGGACACCACAGAGGTTGACAACTAGTTTCTCTCACACTTAAGGAGCTTCCCTCCAAATTTGCCTGACCTACATCCCCTTGTAAGCTGTCTTCTATAGGGTCTTCATCCTGTAGGCCCATCTCACTGTCCCCAAGGCCAAATGGAATGAATGGGGGAACATGCCTGGGAGCTCCTGAGTTGGGTGAGAGGAAGTCAGGCTGGCCTGTCCCAAGCTCTTTCCCACAGCTGACCTGGGGTTGTCCCATCTCCAGCACCTGGGACTAAGAGAAATTCTACCAAAGGACCAATAAATATCTGAGGGTAAACCCAGTGATGTCAAATGACATCAGGGTGGTGCTGACACACATAGTCTCAAGGCTGCAAATATTCTACTTCCCAGCTTAAAGCCCCAAACCAGAAGCAAAAACCTCTTAAGATTCTGTACTCTCCTGCCTTTGCCTTTTCAAATCTGCCTGTAGTTCTTGACCTCACCCACAGTTGCTCCAGCAACAAGGAATGACTCTGCTCAAGCAGAGCACCATGTATCCCACTTGAGGGGGCACTGTTCACCCTTGTCCCCATGACTCACCTCAGCACATTGGTGACTTTGAAGAGAAGACTGGTGATGACAGCCATCAGTACAGCTGCAAAAAGCAATAAGCTGCCACCGACACTGATTAGAATCTTCATAGTGAAGTCAGGCATCTTTTACACCTAGGCAGAGAAGTGCAGGCAGGCAGTGAAGGTGGCTTCCCCCAACCTCACACCCCTTCTCCACACCATGACATGCTCTATTTTCAGAAGTCCCTAAGCTGGCCTAGGATGAGTAAGGAACTTTATTTTTATATATAAGTGGACTGAGATACAAATCTACAAAAAGAATCTTTCATAGGCAGTGATATATCCTTAAATAATGTAGTATCACTAGTGATTTTACTCCTACCACCTGTATGTCTAGAGCTATGCTTGGGCTCAGAATTAGAACTGACCCTTAACTATACAGTAGGTTTAAAAATATTTTATGGAAGAGAACTTAAAAAAATCTTACTGTTATATCAAGGATGCAAACCTACTTTAAGTGTAAGTATTTTAGGGGAAAGAGTTTTCAGTTCTCCCACAGACAACTGGCACAGGCCATTTGAGGGGTAAGGAGATGCTGGAAGCTTCTAGCCAACCCCCCTTCTCCTCTCTGAGATGGGAAGTAGACTACGCAGACTGGGGACCAGAGTCTTCAGGAGCTTCTTGTCTCTCACTGTTTCTGTAGACCATGGGTCTTCCCCCTAAATACACTGTCTCAAAAATCAAATTTGTCTGGAATAAGCAATTTGTTCAATTTCACACACCAAAACTGTGGAGCAGTGAACCAGGCAAGAAGAATCTGTCCACTAAGTATACTTACTATACTACTGTTAAATCATCCAGAGCTGGGTTAAGAACAACTGTGGAAAGAAAAAAAAGAAAACTTTTAGGGTATGGGATATTTTTGTCAGGAATTTCTCAAACCTGTACTCTGAGTAAGAGAATCTGATCCTCTGTGTAGGAATAATTACATTATATGGTTAAAGAGTTTGTATTTCGAAGAGCAGCATTCCGCTAGAATCAGAATCTACCAGCTCCTACACTGATGACAGGCTGTTATGACATCAACCAGCTCCTTTCATTGAATTCTGTTCCATGAGCAGGTAGATTTTTAAGTGCCATGGAATGTACTTTTTTTTTTTGAGACAGGATCTCACTACGTAGTCTAGTTCGGGGTGGCCCTGAACTCACTGTGTAATCAAGGCTCACTCCAAATTTGTGGCAAGCTTCCTGCTTCAGCCTTCCAAGTGCTGAAATTGTAGGAATGCACCACCTTGCCTGGCTATTGTGAATCACTTAATTATAGGTCTTTAACATTTACAGGGGTTGACTGTTAATTAAAAGTAGGTTTCAGATTTTAACTAAAAATAAAAATAAAAAAAAGGATGCTAAGAACATCTTTGGAGTTAAATGGTTAGTTACAGAAGACTGCCTAGATGGAACGTTCAGTTATTCAATGAAATAATATGGGGCCATTTACGGGGATTTAAGCACATGTCACTGACACTGGCAGACTTTTATACTTTATAGCTAAAAGGGTTATAGAAATGAAAGTTAAGGAAGATACATGATTTAGCCAGAATTTCAAGGAAGTTGTCAGTGGATTTACCACAATGAAGCAGAGATCCTGACCTAATCATGGCCATTTTGTTAATAAAGTTGCAGTCATTCTGTTGTCAGCTACTGAACTCAGCTAAGTCACAGGATTTATAATCGAATTAAAACTTTTCTGAATGTGCTGAAAAACAATGTTGCTACATGCAGCTATGTCATCACAAGATATCTATGGTGCAGTGGCCTTTAGCAAAAGTGGATCTTGTTCTTGTAAATTCTGTTCACCAACTTAAAAAAAGACAAACTTTCTGTAAACCTCACCTTAGACTTTGGAGATTATTCTGCTGGGGTCCACTAGTGTCAATAAAATTTTGTCCCCTGAATTCCTGACTACTAATGATTCAATATTTCCAGCAACAATAGTACAATTAAGAGGGAGATTCCAGGGGCAGAGAAGATAGTATGGACTGTTTTTCTCCATCTTCCCTTGAAAAAAACCTGTTAAGTAGAATTTTGTTTGTAAATAAACATAAATTACATAAATTTATGTAAGTTATGCAAATTAGTTCTCATGTTACAGAACTAAATTCACAAAGTATTAACAGTATAAAATATTTCATTTATTCTGGACAAGTAGTTCCCGGATTGGATGCACTTATTTTTACATGCAAATATATCACCCTTCAGGGGGCTGAAGAGAAGGTTCAGTGAAACAAGTGCTTCCTGGGAAAGCACAGCACAAGGGCCTAAATTCAATCCCTTGTTCCGCCAAAAAAAAAAAAAAAAAAAAAAAAAAAAAATATATATATATATATATATATATACACACACACACACATGTATACATGTGTGGGCGCGTGCACGCACACACACACACACATATATCACCCTTCAATACATACACAATAGTACGAAAATCAATTCTTCCCAAGAGAAATTCAATTTTTGGGATTTGTTTACTTTAATCACTCAACGTGGATTCTTAGCATATCACAACTGATATTTATCAGGAAAGGCTTAGAAACAATATTCTGTCAGGCCAGGAGACCTCCTTATACATGCTGGTGTTACTGAGGTAAAACGAGTTGACTTCTCCCACTCTACATCGAATGCTAACTCCAAAGTAACAATGCTAACAAAGAACCGGGCCAATTCTGATTTTTCTATCTACTGCAACATTGTGATAGAACATAAACTTAATGGTCCAAATATGAAATAATCATATCTGTATTAAAAACCTAAAATAAACAGTACAAAATATAAACTGGTGATCTGAAGTTAAAGCTTCCAGGTTAAAGCATCAAGAAGTAGCCTTTAACGAAGAGAGGGCAAGGAGAAAAGCTAGGAAACATAGCAAGGGCAAAACCATACATTTATATGCACAAGATGGTTATGGCAATGATCCTGAAAACTATCAGCAGTTTGTTGAAACTAGCAGTTAATTGGTAGGATTCTCACCCTGACTTAACTAACTATATATGTTGATACCTGTGAAGCAACTGCACTGAAGATGCAATGTATAATACTAGGGTCATGCTTGGAGTGCCTGTCATTCTGGTCTAAATATGTACTGCTTGTCATGTCATATCCATTACTGCTATACTGTCTCTCAAGTAAATGTTTGTTTAAAAAAAAGGGAATAAATGACAGCAAGAGACAAGGAAAAAATGGCATAGGCCTGTCCTGAACAAGGTTGTATATGGTCAGATTTCTAAATTTCTGTGTAAAAAGTATGTAATTGTGCATTCCTATTTTTTAAAACAATATTTTCTTCTTCACATTCTGTACGTATTTAAAGTTTAACATATCAATACTTGATGGAAAATATCCATTCCATGCTGTATCTAAGATGTTTGATATTCAGACAGATAAGTGAGGTTAAGTTCAACTACCTGTTATGGGGTAATAATATCATCAAGCTTCTGTTCTGGAGGGTTAACAACTTAAGTTTACAGACCAAAAAATTAGAGAAAAAGAAAGGCTACAAAGACAGCCAACATTTTGGCCTTAGCCTTTCAAGATCATGAGGAATCAGGACATAAGAGAACCTGTACTGTAATATCCTGTAACTCAGTGATGTCCCAAATTGTCTGATCAAGGAGATTAGGGAACCACAAAAGAAAGTGACTGATCATGTAGTGGGTGCCTAAGGAGAGTCACATGGAGAGAAACATTCTCTCAGGCTTTCACAGAAAGCAAATTGGTCAAGCAATAGCTGTGACTCATCTACATGGCTGACACTGAGAAAGGATCTACAAACTGCAGTACAGGGTTACATGGGATTTGACTGACCTTGTAAAATACAAAAGTTACATTTCTTG
This sequence comes from Ctenomys sociabilis, assembly GCA_004027165.1. Lineage (NCBI taxonomy): Eukaryota > Metazoa > Chordata > Mammalia > Rodentia > Ctenomyidae > Ctenomys > Ctenomys sociabilis. Next base: position 12,599 of record PVKA01033185.1, on the reverse strand, counting down.
TTATATACGTCTTGCTTTATCTTGTTTTTAATCATCAAGCATAAAATTATAAAAATGAGATATAAAATTAAAGCCATATTAATATGCTGAGCTGTAAAAGGGTCAAGTCAAACCTTCTGATATTGCCAGTCTTACAGATAACCCACTACTATTATGCACTACTGAACTATATTGGATTATCTTGCTGAATTCACACATGTACAATATTTAAATGGCAATGGAATACCTATCTCTGACAAAACTAAACAAAAAAGGAGATAAAAATGAAGGACTGTTTTGTATTTGTACATACAAAATAGGATATACAGCTACTTAGTCTTAATTCACTGAGAAGAAAGACTTATACTAGTAGTGTTAGGACCACAAAAATATACAATATATTAATTATTGAAACTGTCCTACTAATCGATTTTGAAACCATCTCATTGCTATTTGTTTCTTAATAAAATAAAATAAATAAGTAAATAAAGTTCTTGCAGAATATGTCAGTGACTTTGTTGGAACCAGGGCTTTTCTTAGTAGTTTTTCAGTTATTTCTTCAGTTTCATTGGCTGATATGAAATTATGGTTTTTATCTTTTTCATTCAGATTTTGTACCAGTTCATATATATCTAAGAATCTATCCATTATTTCTCAATTTTCAATTTCAAAGTAGTTACCACAGCGGGCCAGGGAGATGGCTCAGTGGAATAAGTGCTTCCTTGGCAAGGGCCTAAGTTCTATCTCTGGTTCTGCCAAAAAAAAAGTAGTTACCACAGATCTTCCAGATTTCAACCAAATCCATTGTAGTTTCACCTTTTTCACTTTTTTTTTTTTAATTTTTATTTATTTGTTACAGCGTCTCGCTACACATCACAGACTCTTTTTTGTGTGTGGGGGAGGGGTCAGCTCAGTCAGCCCTGTGGGGAGGGGCTGGCACAGCATGTGGTGCTGGGGATCGAACTGCAGTCCTTGAGAGCTTGCCTAAGCTTGCCAAAGCAGGCGCTTTAGACCGCTGAGCTATCTTGCCAGCCCCACCTTTTTCACTTCTAATTGGACAGATTTGTGTCTTTTCTTTTCTTGTTCTGGTAAGACTGGTGAAAGGTCTATTTTGTTTACTCTTTCAAAGAACCAGCTCAATGTTCATTGTTTGTATTTAGTCTCAATTTCAAGTATTTGTGCTCTAATCTTTATAATCTCCTTCCTCATTCTAGCTCTAGGTTTGGATTTATTTTGTTTTATAAGGTCCTGAAGTGTATCAAAAGGTTAAGTGTACTCTTTTTTTTCAGTTGTGGGGATTTCCATCTATAAACTTCCCTGGTAAGACTGCTTGTACTTTGTTCCACAGGCCCAGATATGTTGGTTGGATCAGCATTATTGTTTGATTCTAGGTATGTTCTAAATTCTTAATTTCTTCTAAGACCCAATGGTTATTTCAAAGGATATTATTTAACTTCCACGTGTTTTCATAATTGTGGTTTCTTTTGCCAGATTTCTAGCTTCATTGCTCCATGATCTGATAATATACATGATGTAATTTTGATTCTTTTATGTTTACTTAAGCATGATTCAGTGGCTAGTATGTGGTCTATTTTAGAAAAAGTCCTATGTGCTGCTAAGAATGTGTTTTCTGTTATATCTGTAAATATCTGTGAAGTCTATTCACGAAAAGGTTTAGTTCAACTCTGGTATTTTTTGTTGTCTACTTGATCTATTTGTTACAGCAAGGTAACATAACTATATTGGTGTTTATCTTATTTTTTATGTCTAATAGTATTTACTTTGAATTGGGTACACTAGGATCTGGTTCCTTAAAGTTTATAATTATCTTTTCCTATTTAATTATTCTCTTAACCAACAGACTGTAAACTCTTCCTGCTCTAACCAATTATACCCTTAAACCCACTCTCCCTGAAATGTTATGTCCTGGGCACTTTTATTCTCCCACTGAATGGAATATTGTTTAAATTTTAGTCTATGAGTTTCTTTGGAATAATTTTTTATAGATAGTATACTGTTGCATTCTTATTCATTGTTGCTGGTTTTTTTTTTTTTTAATCTAATCTGTCTTTTGGAGAATTAAGGCCATTAGCACTGTGAGATATTAATTAGGTAATAATACGTAACACTCTGTTGTTTCTAATCCAAATCCATTTTAGATTACTATTCCTTGTATGATTTAGCAGTTGTTGGATTATTTTCTCATGATCTTCTGTTGTTTTTAAGGTATCTCTGAGTGAAAGGTCACCTACACCAGCCCTATTGTCTAGTTTTTCACTTCCGTTGTTCATACTTGCAGTATTAATTTTTATCTCCTGGATTTTTGTTTAATTCCTTTACATGGACTTTAATCCTTTATTAAACTGTTCATCATATTTTGTATCATTCTGTTTGGCTCTGCTAGTCACACACTATCAGTGTCTTCTGTAAGTCCATGTTCCTTCTCTGCCAGAGAAGTTGATTGTATAAGCAAGAACCGGTATTTGTTACCGAGGCTGCTCTCATGCTCTATGAACTATTAAGCTATGTGCTATTATTCTGGCTTTCATCTGCCCTACTGTCTTTGGGTTTTCCTAGAAAATTCTACTAAACTGGGTTGTTTCTATAGTTCTCTCAGCTATAATCCACTGGAGCCCTCTTTATGTTATCATTGTATGACTAAATGTTTGTTCAATAAGCATAAGTGCCTGGGCTATCACCTTGAAAGGCATTCCACGGCCTTTTCTCTGCTCCCTTTAAAAGATATAGAAAGGTTAAAGGATCCTTAATTTATCTAACTGTCCCTTCCTCAGGCTCTAGGACAGTGATGGCAAATCTTTTAGAGACCCAAGGCCCAAATTGCAACCCAACACTCACTTATTTATCACAAAGTGCCAACACTGCAATTAAAACATCAGCCAAATAGCTCAGTAGATTAAAGCACCTGCAAGCAGGCACAGGGGTCTGGGTTTCAATCCCCAGGCCTGCTGTGCCAGCCACTCCCCCAGGGCACAATGCAATGGCAATTGAAACTGGACTTGATGGCATGCGTGCTTGTAATCCGAGCTCTTGGGAGGCTATAAACAGGCAGATCTCTAGAAGTATGATCTGGTACTGAGACCCTGAACATCCTGCAGACTCTTCCCTAAAATACAAAACAAAAAACCTACAATTAGGCCTCAATGCCTAGGGTTTAGTGTAGGAAAAAGAAAAACCTCTTGCATTACAATATTTTGTCTTAAAATAAAAAGACACAGTTTGAATGATACAGCTTTATTTGAAAGGTGAGTGCTTGGACTTGGTGTGCTTTTGCACAATTACGTGATTTCTGCTGTTGTGTGCATGTGGATTTGCCAAGCCTTGACTCATACTTTGTTAGTTTGAGCCAACACCTGCAGCATCCACATCATCTATTTTCTTATATCAGACTTGATACAATCCAAAGCTGCAAACAGCTGTTCACAAGCATAAGATGATGCAAACAAAGTAAGAAAAGCAATCCCAAGTGCTTCCACTGACTTAAAATCACTTGGCAGAGAATTCCACACTTTAAGGATTTCATTTTCAGGACCATCAACTGTGCCATCCTTTGGCATCCCTTCACACTCAACTGTCTCCATTTTCTCAAGTTCTGCATACAGGTCATAGAATTTATTTTTCCAGATAGAACGTCCTTGAAATTCCAATTGCTCCATCTCCAGATTTCCAAACTCTAATCAGAGTAAGCAGGAAAGATCAAGTTCTTCAAATTTGGCTTTATCTGGAAAAGTAAGAAAACACAGTTTTCTCCATCTATGGAAGTGGAAAAAATTGTTGCTAAAATTTACCTCTGCAGTTGCTACGATGAGAAAATTCCTTATAGATATGCTGGTGGCTTGTAGGATGGTCTGAAAATGTAAAATTTTCTAAATGTATTTTTAGATTTGGAAAATATTTCAGCTGTCCACTTTCAAGGTCTCTCTCAAAAACCTGCAGTTTTTTCTCAAATGTTTTGATGTCATAAAATATCCTTTCTGCTATTTTCCCTACACTTTGTAATTTTTTGTTCAGTACACTGAAATGTAGTGTAAAATATGTAAAAAACATGAGGTTATTAAGGCAGGTCCTATCAGTGAGCTGTAGACAGTTCTGCCCCTTTTCATTTATAAACAGCCTAATTTCATCCAAGCAGGCTACAAATCTCTCTAGGACTCATCTTCAGCTCAGCCACCAAACTTTACTGTACATAAATAAAACATTATACTGTGCCTGAACCTCATCCAGAAGAGCTTGAAACTTTAAAATTATGTACACAAGCCATGGTGTAATCCACCATTTTTGTGATATCTTTGAGGATATAGTTTAAGCTTTTGCTGCTTTCCCTGGCTCAAAGAACTTCTTTTTTTTAAGGAAAAATTTTATTTATTTATTTTTTAATTTTTATTTTATTGAAGTACAAATATCAATAAGACAGTTTTAAGATACCTTGACAAGATGGACGTGATAAATTAATACGCTGCAAACTTTTCATAATGTTTTGGCATCATAGAAGGTAAATACATGATATTATACTTACAGACATTATTATACCATATGTCTCTTATCAGTAAATAGAGTGTAGCTGTTTGCGTATCTTATTTTTTATACCTGAATTACATCAAAGATTCAATAATTAATAATTTCTACCTAGTTATTTTCCTAGTGGTTGTCCATAGTACTAGAAGTGGACATACTATCCTGTCCAACCACCATTAGTGCAAATCTTGCCACTCAAAGCATTATGTAGAAGTATGGCGTTATCTATTCCAACTGTACTGTCCATACACACACCTCATGATTCTTCCTTTCTATACCTCTTCCTTTGTCTACATCTGTCAAAGATGGGCACTCCATTGTCATTCAACTAATTTAGGCGCCTGAACTCAATGACACAATCCAACACAGTCCAGCATTCCACAACAACAGTGAGTTATCAGAAGAAGTTGTCAACCATAGCCATTTATAGCTCAACTTATTATTATGGCCCCGCGGTGTGTACCTCATTTTTATACTTTTCTGCTGGATGATTAAGACCTAGATAGAGCAAGACCTATATACCAACACAGGTACTTTTTGTTTCTTATGAGGTCAGTGAAGTCCCCTCAGGGTTTATCTTGTAGTCCTGTACCTTATTTGTAGGTCCTTTATCTGTGTCATCCATGCAAATGAGTCACGGCCAATGCTTGACCAGTTTGTTCTCTCTGAGAGCCTGAGAGAAAGTTTTCTTTGCCTCTGACTCTCCCCAGGCACACTATAGAACTTTGATCTCTTTCCCTGTGGCTCCATAATCTCCTTGTTCAGAAAATTTGGAGCTCAACTGAGTTTCATGATGTTGCAGTACAGGTTCTCCTATGTCCTGAGTCTTCGCTGACCTTGAAAGGCTAGGGCCAAAATGTTGGCTGGCTTTGTGGCTCTTCTATTTCTCCAAATTTGATCTGTGAACTTAGGTTGTTAACCATCCAGAAGAAAAGCTGATTAGTATCCTACAGCATATGCCATTCACTTTGCCTTATCTGACTCAATTGTTTTTAGTTGTTGTACGTTCCATTTGTATTTCTGCTTTTCGGTTCTCATACTAGGGAGACTATATGATATTTACACATGTGTGTCTAGTTTATTTCACTTATGAGTATATGTTCAAGTGGCATCCACTTCAGTATAAATGCTTCAAGCTTATTATTCTTAATAGTTGAGTAATACTCCATTATATAGAAATACCACATCTTTTTCAACCATTCCTCATGTGATGGACATCTTGGTTGTTTCCAAGATTTTGCTATCACAAATGGTGGTGCTATAACATAGGTACACATATATCATTATGATACAGTGTTTTCAGTTCCTCGGGGAAATTCCCAGTAGGGGGATAGCCTGCTTGAATGGGATTTCTAGTCCTACTCTTTTGAGGAGTCTCCACACTGACCTCCACAATGGTTGTACCAGTCTACATTCCCACCAGTAGTGGAGAAGTGTTCCCTTTTCCCCACAACCTCTCCAACATTTGTTGTTGGTTCATTTCCTTATGATAGCCATTCTTTCTGGAGTGAGATGGTATCTCACTGTTGTTTTAGTTTGCATTTCACAGATGACTAGTGATATGGAGCATTTTTTAATTCACTTCTTTAATTTCGTCCTCTGAGAAGTGTATATTCATCTCAGATGCCCATTTCTGAATTAGGTCTTTAAATTTGAAGGCCCTGTTATACCTTAGTTCTTTATATATTGTAGACAGTAGACCTCTGTCTGATTGCTTATTACTTAGGATTTTTTCAAAATTTGTGGGTTATCTTTTCACTCTGTTGACAATTTCTTTTGACATGCAGAAGCTCCTCAAGAAGAGTTGATCCCAGTTGTTGATTCTTTCAAGTGCTTCCCGTGTGAATATATATTTGTTCATGAACTCTACCTACCCCTATGTCTTCAAGAGTTCCTCCTACTTTCTCTTCCAGGAGATTGTTTCTGTTTTAATGTTTAGATCTTTAATACATTTTGACTCTAACTTAGTGCATGGTGATAGAGCTGGGTCAGGTTTTAGTTTTTGGCATGTAGAAAGCCAAGTTTTCCAGCACCATTTGTTAAAGAGGCTATCCTTCTTCCAGTAAGTATGATTGGCCCCTTTGTTGAAAATCAGGTGGCTGAGTGTGTTTCTAGATGTTTCTGAGTCTTCTAATCTATTCCATTGATCCTCGGGTCTATTTTGTTGCCAATACAGTGTTGATTTTTATCACAGTGGTTTTGTAGTGTAATTTCAAGTTAGGAATTGTGATGCCTCCTGCCTTGTCTTTGTTGGCCAAGATTACCTTTCCTATTCTAGGTCTTTTCTGGTTTGAAATAAATTTTAGGATTGATTTCTCTAAGTCTGGGAAGTATGTTGGTGGCAGTTTGATAGGGATTGCATTAAATCTGTACAGAAATTTTGGGAGTATGGCCATCTTCACGATGTTGGTTCTTCCTATCCAGGAGCATCGAATGTTTTTCCATTTCCTGAAATCCTCTATAATCTCTTTTTTTTTGGATCTTGTAATTTTCCATGAAAAGATCTTTGACTTCCTTGGTTAAGTGAATTCCAAGGTATTTCATTTTCCAAGGTGCTATTGTAAAATGTATTGTTTCTATTATTTCCCTTTCAGTGTGCTTGTTGTCGGTGTAGAGGAATGCTATTGACTTTTGTGTATTGATTTTGTATCCTGTTATGCTACTGAATTTCCGTATCAGTTCTAGTAGTTTCTTGGTGGAATTTTTGGAGTCTTCCAAGTAAAGTATCATGTCATCTGCAAATAGTGATAATTTAACTTCTTCTTTATCTATTCTTATTCCCTTTATTTCTCCCTCTTTTCTAATGGCTGTTGCTAAGGATTCCAAGACTATATTGAATAGGAGGGGTGATAGAAGGCATCCTTGTCTTGTACCTGATTTTAGAGTAAAAGATTTCAGTTTTTCCCCATGTAAGATTATATGAGCTTTTGGGGTGTCAAGGTCTGTAGGACTTTGTATGTGAATGAGTGTTGGACTTTGTCAAAAGCTTTGTCTGCATCAACTGAGATGATCATGTAGTTTTTAGATTTCAGCATATTAATATAGTGTATTACATTTATAGATTTTCAAATATTGAACCATCCTTGCATCCCTGGGATGAATCCTACCTGGTCATGGTGTATGATCTTCTTGATGATTTGCTGTATTCTATTTTCCAGGACTTTGTTGAGTATTTTTGCATCTATGTTCATGAGGGAGATTGGCCTGTAGTTCTCCTTTTGTGTTATGTCTTTCCCTGGTTTTGGAATCAGTATAATACTTGCTCCAGAAATGATGATGCTGGGAGGACTGTTTCCTTTTCAATTTCATTGAAGAGTTTGTGGGGTGTGGGGATTTTATCTTCCATAAATTTCTTATATAATTCAGCTGTGAATCCATCAGAACCTGGACTTTTCTTTGTTGGTAGGCTTTTTATTATGTTTCATATTTTGTTGGCTATTATTGTCTTATTGAGAGTTGTTCTATCTTATTGATTCAGTCTTGGTAATTTGTACCTTTTGAGGAATCTGCCCATTTCTTCTGTGTCTTCTATTCTGTGAGTGTAAAGATTCTCCAAGTAACTATTTATAATCTTCTGAATTCCTGCTGGGTCTGTGGTGAATTGACCCTTTTCATTCCTAATTGCTTGCACTTGAATTTTCTCTTGCCTCTTTTTGATGAGGTTGGCTAGAGGTTTATCGACTCTATTTAGTTTTTGAAAGAACCAACTTTTTGATTTATGGATTCTTTAAACTGTTTTCTTCATCTCAGTTGAATTAATTGCTGCTCTAATCTTTATGATTTCTTCCCATCTTTGTGCTCTGGTTTTTTGTTTGCTCTTCTTTTTCTAGTTGTCAGAGGTGCAACATTAGGGTGCTAATTTGTTCCCGTTTTGTTTTCCTAATGTGTGAGCTATGATTATCCCTCTAAGAACTGCTTTCATTGCATCCCATAAATTCAGGTAAGTTGTACTTTAATTTTCATTGAATTGTAGATATTGTTGAATTTCTTGTGCAACCCATTGATTGCTGAGTAGGGTGCTGTTTAGTTTCTATGAATTTAGCAGGTTTTTCTGGTTTCTTTTGTTGTTTAGTTCCAGTTTCATTGCACTGTGGTCAGATAATATGCATGGGATAATTTCTGTTTTCTTGAATATACTTATGCATGACCTCTGAACTAGTATGTGGTCTATTTTGGAAAATGACCAATGTGCAGCTGAAACAAATGTGTATTCCACTGTGGTTGGGTGGAACATTTTGTATATGTCCACCAGGTCCATTTGTTCCAAGCTCTGGTTGAGTTCTGCTACTTCCTTGCTAATTTTTTGTCTGGTTGATCTATCTTTTTGAGATAGGGTATGTTATGGTCTCCTGTTAAGATTGTGTTCTTAGACATTAATTTTTTCATGTCCATCCAGATTTGTCTTACATAGTTGGGTGCTCCTGTGTTTTGTGCATAGATATTTATGAGTGTTAACTCTTGCTGTTGACTTTTTCCCAATATATAGCAGCCTTCTTTGTGTCGTTTGATCATTCTTGGTTTGAAGTTGAGAGTGCCTGAGAACAGAATTGCTACTCCTTCTTTTTTCTGAGGTGCTGGGGCATGTAGTATTGTTTTCCATCCTTTGACTTTGAGCCTATGAATGTCCTTTTGAGTTAAGTGTTTTTCTTGTATACAGCATATTGTTGGATTTTGTTTCCTAATCCACTGTGCCAGTCTATTTCTTTTAATTGGAGAATTGAGTTTGTTTACATTGATGGTTGTAACTGAAATGTATTGACTTATGTTTGTCATGATATTTACCTGGGGTTATTTACTCCTTTGCAACCTGTATTTAATTGTCTGTCCTGTTTAGTGGGTTCTTTCCATTCTCTTTCATGGAATTCTAGTCATTGTGGTCTCTCTCTACAACATCCTTCACAGCCTGTGAAGGAATGGCTTTGTCATCATAAAATTCTTTTAGTTCTTCTTTGTCGTGGAAGTATTTAACTTCTCCATCAAACTTGAAAGAGAGTTTTGCAGGGTATTAGTCAGAGCTGGAATTTCTTTTCATGTAGGACTTGAAGAACTCTGCTCCATGCTCTCCTGGTCTTCATTGTTTGTGTAGAGAAGTCGGCTGTAATTCTGATGGCTTTTCCTTGAATGTGATCTGCTTCCTCTTTCTCGCAGCTTTCAGTATATTATTCTTGTGTTGGTTTTCTGGGATCTTAACTGTTATATGTCTTGGTGTGTTTCTAGTTGAGTTTAAGTTATTTCGTGTTCTGTATGCTTTGGTGATCTCAACATTGGATTGTTTCCTCATATTTGGGAAGTTTTCTGCGATTACTTCTCCCCAAATTCTTTTTATGTCATTTGTATTGACTCCTTCATTCTCGTTGATACCAATTATTCTCACATTGTTCATCCTGGCATCATCTTTCATGTGATGGATTATTTTTTCTTGCATTCTTGTTGTTTTTAAGAGATCCTTTCACTAGCCGCACCGGCATCTTCAAGATCTGAAACTCTGTCTTCCCTTTCACTCAAACGGTTTTGTAGACTTGTGACTGATATTTTTAGTTCTTCTATATCTCTTTGACTGTGTTTCATGTGTTCTACTTCTTTCTGTATTGTTCATTCAAGGAATCCATCATATTCCTGATCTCCTCAATTTTTTTTATCCATGTCTTCTTTAGAGGTAGTTATTCTTTTTCTGCAGTGTTTCTTCCAAATTGGATTTCCTGTGTATATTTCCTTACTTGTTTCTGTATTTCAGATGCTATGATTTCAAAGAATCCTTTTTTTTCCAAGGAATTCTGTTTTGATTTCAGAAATTGTTTCTGCTTTGAGTTCCTCATCATCTTTCTGCTGTTGTGTCTTTGCTTCAGATGCTGTTAATTCATATGTTTCAGCTGGAATGGTGCTTTCTGCACTTGTTCTGGGTGAGCACTGTTTTTCACCCAATGTTTCTGAATTGATTCTTTATTTCAGATACTATGTATTCAGATATTTATTTTTTAATTTAGGAAATTACTTCTCATTTTATTTCCTCTATACCTTTCTGCTGTTGTTCCTTTGCTGCTGTATCTGTTAATTCATTCATTGCAGCTGAGCTAGTATCCTCTGCCCTTACTGGTGGACTTGAGGTCTGTAATTGCGTTTTTACCCTAGTCTTTGTCATTTTGTATAGCACTGACCTTTGACTTTTGGTGTAGAGCTTTGGTGCAGCTATAACCTTAGCTTGTTATGAGATTCAGGTGCCAGTCTATTAAGTTTGAGATTATCCAGGTATGCCTATCCTGGATCTAGCAGTTGTGTTCAGTTCCTTTTTGCTGCAGCTCCTGTGGTTCCTCTCTGTTGGTTCCCTGTTCAGGCAAGCACGAACCGAACTGGGATGCAGAGAAAGTAATGAAAATTCCCCATCTTAGCTGGCTTTGGGGCGAGGATCCGGAAAATTGCCGGAGTCAGCCCTCCTGTGTCAGGCAGGTCGCTCTCTAGGTGGGCAGGCCTGGGCTTTGGTGGGTCTGCTGGGCTCCCAAAAAGATAGTGAATGATCTTATTCACTGGGTAGTCTGTACTGCATCCTCCAGCCTGTGCTGGGTCCGGGTCCACAGGCTGGAACCCGAGAAGGATGGGAAAGGTCCCACCTGCACAGCAGGCCTGGAGCCCTCACTCACAGGCCAGGCTGTGCTGAGTTTCAGGCCATGGGGTGGGACCTGGGATCACTGATAAATGTCCCTCCGATTGGCAGGCTTGGAGTTCTCACTCCAGGCCTACCTGCACTGGGTTTGGGGCCGTGGGTTGGAACCCGCAATCGCTGGGAAATGTTTCCCTTGTGCAGTGGGCCTGGAGCTCTCACCAGCCGAGCTGCACTGGGTCTCGGGCCACGAGAGGTGCCGGGGCAGGGAATCCCTGGGAAATGTCTCTCTGGCAGGGTGGGCCTGGAGTTCTATACTCACTGAACTTTGATGCCCAGGGAGTTGGGGAAATTCCCACTCCCTCAGCAGGCTTTAGGGCAGGGGATCTGGGGAGGTGCTGGTGAGTGGGTCCTGAGGTTTCAGGCCAGTCACTGTCTTGGAGGGCTTCGGGGTGGGGATCCGGCTAGCATGCGTGGGAAGAAGCCAAAGGCTCTCCCTCAGACTCACCACACACTCCCTGATCTGGGAAGCCTGGTGAGTCGTGCAAATTCCCACTCACTGGGAGAGCGTGGGGCGGGATCCAGCAGACCGCTGGAGTCAGCCGCTGTCTCAGGCCAGTCTCTGGGGCTGGGCGGACGTGGGTGAGATCGAGGAGGGTGGCGGAGTTGGCCATGCTGTCTCGGGCTGGTCTCTGGGGCTGGGCAGACGTAGTTACTGGAGGTTTCAGTCCATATTCAGCTGGGTCCAGGCAGAGCAGCATATAACAGAAACCGACCTTCCAGGGCAGTCGCAAAGAGCAAGAACCCTCAAAGAACTTCTTGATGTATAATACAGTGAAAATGAATGACTGGTTGTTTTGCTTCTTTTACAAAGAACTGTACAGAATCAGATGTTGTCCCCACCACATGAGGTGCCCGTCACTAGTAATTGAAACCACTTTTTCTGGTCTTAAGTCTTGTGACAAAAAAGCCTCCATTACAACATGATAGATATCAATCCCTTCTGTTCTTCCAGGCAAAGAGACTAATTTCACCAGCTCTTCTCTCATGATGTCATTTACTGCATAACACAATAATACTGCTAGCTTGCATGGTTATTTATAGCTGTGCTTTCATACAAGCACATGAAGTAACAGATTGCCTCTATAAGTCAGTGGAGAGCTGTTGACTGACATCACCTGCCATATGCAGGACTCAGTCTTTCACAGTATTTCTGCTCAGTGGCACTTCAGAAATGTATTGCATAATTTTATCTTTGTTTGGAAAGTCATGAGAAAGGGTATCACTCCCTAGGCCGGGCGTGGTGGCGCATGCCTGTAATCCCAGCACTCGGGAGGCTGAGACAGGAGGATTGTTGCGAGTTCGAGACCAGCCTGAGCTACAAAGTGAGCTCCAGGCCAGCCTGAACTGCATAGTGAGACCCTGTCTCAAAAAGACAAAAAAAAAAAAAAAAAAAAAAAAAAAAAAAAAAAAAAAAAAAAAAAAAAAAAAA
>PVKA01033184.1:0-24632 GCA_004027165.1 Ctenomys sociabilis | reverse complement strand
AGAAAAAAAAAGAAACAGGCAAAGAAACCTTTCAGACTCAAGTCATATTCTTAACTGTGAGCCCATGTAAAACATCACAAACAAGTTGCATAACCACAGAGTACAATGACATGGGGTAAAATTAATTATCCCAAAAGGGAAGAATAAGTGGATGTGAAGAGTTGGATAAAAGAAAGACGGGAACGTGGCGAAGCACACATTAAGTCCCAAGCTCCATATCCAGCAAACAGGGCACAAGACTGGGAAAATCGGAGTTACCATGGAGTTGGGAAGATCTGCCCCAGAAACCTTGCTGGTTTTAGGGACTCTGCCAGTGACTTTACACACCACCTGCATCTTTCCTTGGAAGACATTCTGTTTTCCTGGCATCTACAATATCCTGCGATCACCACAGCATCGTCCAATTCATTCCCACAGCTTCACCCATTCTCTTTTCAGGGGCATACTTTCTGGCCTACAAAACCTTCCCTTGCATTCTAAGTGGAAGGCCCCACACTACAATTTTATATGTCCCATTTTACTTTGCTTTGTGCGTGGATGCTCTAAGATTTCTGTTGGACATCCTTATCTCTGATGTCCAGGATTTCCTAGGAGGCACCTGTTCCTCCAGCTGTCTCCTGTCACTGGCACCGCCATCTTGCAGCAATGCGGAAAAGGTACATCATGAACTTAGAACCCTCACCAGCACAACGTTCACAAGGCAATGGAGGAAGGAATGACCACAGATAGAGCCTCTTCTTACCGACACCACCATCCTGAGTAGTGCTTTTTAAGTAAGTACAGACATGGAGTTGGGAAAGGGGCTCTATTCTGGGAATTATTTTATAAGAATACGCACATAATACTAATCTCCTGAACTATATGAAGAAAGCATTAAGATAAATATGAAGATTAAATTCTAAGTAAACTTTTAACTAGCATAAAGGTAGATGAAAGCTCATTAGAAGGATAGATAGAGAGTTGCTATAGATATTAAAAAAGTGAGTGAGTACATTTTGGCAGGAAGTGTTCAGGTGTTATTACTCAACTGCATATCCTCCCTTTCTCACAAGATCTAAGATTTCCAAGTAAAGGAGAGTTGACATAGCTGACGATGATTGCTACTGTGAGAGTGGGGCCTTCCTTTTGTGCGTTCTTTGTAGTTTGGTATTGAACGGTCTCACCCAAATCCCCAAACTCCACCCAGGCACCATGCTATCCTCTGCTAACCACCATTCTATTCTCTCTATGAGTTACTTGTTGGGATTCTACATAGAATTAAATTTATCATGAAATTTAATTAAATTTCCCTTAACATATCATTCAAGCTGATTTCCATGGTTCATGGTATGATGAGTGATTTCTTCATTCAGTCCCAGAATTCTGAGGATTACATTGGAAGGTTCTTGTACTGACATTAACATTCCATTTTGACAAATGAGAACCACCCCATGCAGGTCTAGCTTATAGATGCTAGACAACGTTTCTGATTGTCATTCAAAGACAATTTACTGCTCAGCACAGCTTGGGCCAATGCTGTTCTCCTGTGTTTTGTTCTAGATCTGCTAATCTCCTGCCCAACTCCTGCAGGTGGCACGTCTATGTCCAGTGCATTGGGTGGTAGTTCAGGAAACAGTACGCCTTACTCACCAATGTTGAAACAGTTTGAAAAAAACCACTGTTCCGTACCTGGCATGCATAGTGGCATCCAGGCTGGGCTTTGCTGACTGTGCTGTGGTAAATCACTCAAACAGCTCTTTGCTTGCCAGGCTGGGAGTTTCTGATCAGTCTATCTTTCTGGGTGTCCTATTCTCAGTTCATGTGCCAAAAGGAGAAAGATTTTCTCCTTTGCTTGAGTTCATCTTCTAGGCCTGTGGGAGTTTCCTGCTAAGAATCCTCTCTGGTGCTCAGTTTGGAATATAGAGGGGATAAAATCAACTCCCAAAGGAAAGGCCTCTCAGTAGCACCTTTCTTCAAGTGCTGCAAATTTCTGATCTCCTCAATTTTTTTTATCCATGTCTTCTTTAGAGGTAGTTATTAATTCTTTTTCTGCTGTGTTTCTTCCATGTTGGATTTCCTCTGTATATTTCTGGACTTATTTCTGTATTTCAGATCCTATGACTTCAAGTGCTAAATTTCTTGGCCTGCCAACTTGTTCCCTCCACCTTGAGGGTCTTTCGAAGATTGTCCCTGTTGAATTACCCCTTAGGTTTTAAAGGTGTGAAGAAAGGAAAATCATTGGATAGAAATTGGGATTCTGCATGTCTTTACTGGCATCAATGCTTCCCTGGTAATATCTGCATAAATATTTGTACTGAAGTGTCAGTCCAGGTGCTGTCTCCCGAGCTGATGTCCCTAGATTCTATTTGGAGGTTGGAGGGTCATTATATCTCCTCCTTCTAGGGTTCTTCCTGAATTACCAAGCACCCTTAGATATGGCCTTATACAACTTTTGGCTATGACAGCACTCACCTAACTGAATGATCCACAGAGTGTCTTGTTAGAGGGAGAATCTTACTCTTACATATTACTCAGCTTCTGTACCCTTATCAGCATCATCTTTATGGTTACGTTCTGAAAATTTTTCTTCTACTTCTGTTTTTTTCAGCACGATGATTCCTATGTGAATCACTGAGCAGTCATTCAAAGCTCTGGCACTGTGGAGTTTGTTTTCTGTTTTTTGGCAAAGGATAAAATGCCAGCCCTCCAAGCCACATCATCTGCAGCTACTGAGTGTTTACATTAGGATGAGGTTGGTTTTGAGAAGTATTCATTGAGATGCCTTAGAGGGAAGCAAAGATTCTGTGGTTTTACAGGTCAGTGTCTGACACCAGGTCTGTGTGTCTAACGGAAAAACACATCATGACTAAGCATCTTCTTTACCACTTTTACACATTGCTTCGAAATCCTTTCATTTTATTTCAATGGTATTTTCTGTTGAAATGATAGTGCGGACTAGACTAGTATGCTAATCCTTCAGACATTCATTGCCTTGATTCTGAGGACGGGTTTGTACTTCACAGTAACGACAGGATGCTCATGTAAAACAGACTGCTATGTTGATATTCTGGTTTCTATGACAACTGGGTTTTGCACTCCAGTGACCAGAGAGAGAAACTTTTTGCAAGCTTATTGCCAGGCATTTATAACAAGCCTCCTGATGCTTTGGTGTCCTGGTCTTTGTCTGTTTGAGGCAGAGAATTATGCCATCATCAAAGTTGTTTCTGATCCCCTCTTGGACTTGAGAGACACCTTCACCTACTCCTGTAGAGCTAGCAAACTACTGAGTAACCAGTCACTCATATGGTACCCTTCCTTCTGTGTGGGAGAATAGCCTGACACTTGGGTGGGAGAAACCCTTGGACACTTGCTACACAATTCATTTTGAGGACACAGAAAAAAAATCCTTAACAAATGAAGTCAAAATTAAAATTCTAAAAATATTTATAGATAATTAAAACTGTTCACAATTTTTATTTCAAGGTTCCATATTAAGAACTCCACTGGCAAAAGAAGGGGTATTATGAGAACAAAAGAATTTAAATAAAAATCTTAATTCTCCCCAACTATTGAATAAAAATTTATAAGGATGCACGTATTTATGCAATGATAAAAATTTCGTTCATGAAAAGGTTTTATTTTAACTATAGACCACAGTTCTAAAGTTGAGAGTCAAGAAATAAAACAAAATAAAATTGAGCATCCTGATAATGTTGGCATAGCCAAACTGCTGTACTATATAGCATGGAATAAATTTGTCTTGATTGCCATAGAGTTCATAGGACGCTCAGATGATTTACTTCACATAAAGCAAATGAATGTGAGAAAGTAAAGAATATATAGTGTACGTTTTATGTAAATGAGGGGGCTCAATCACGATGTGGAGACACAAAACAAATGGCAAAACCTAAAATTTTGATGAGTGATCCTCTTTTCCTGGTACAGGGAGTGTATCTTTCAACTGGGAGTTGTGCTTAAGCGATTTCAGGAAGAAAAACAGATACTAAAATGTCTCATCTGTCCAGTGTTACTCAAGCCCCTTTAGCTAAAATGGATCTTCTGCCAAAAACTCCCACCAAAATGCAAGTTTACATAGCCTGGGTCACTGAGTGATATGGTGATGTATTCAATCATATCCTATCTAAGATATACCATTATTTTATATTTGTCTTTAGTCAAATCTGTGCATACGACTACACTCCTCTGATGGGAGGTATTAGGGAACCTGAAACAGGAGTGTCCTGAGATAGAGGACATCTGGGGAAATTTACCTAGGTCCTACTCCAAAGGAAAGGCCTGCAGCATTTTATCAGATGAAATGCTGCAATTTGTATGTTGTAGGTATCCAAGTAACACACCATCAATGTGATTCATGCTTCTTAAATACACATTTGAACAAATAAACACTGTGTTGTGGTGATGTAAAGAATTAAATACTAAATAATTTTCACTATAAAATAAGTACTTGAGAAGAATGAAATTTAGGAAGTATATACTAATTTTGATCTCCTTTTTGATATTTGTACTGAGCGTTGCCATGGCCAGAACAAATGTGCTGATGTAATATATTTCATTTTCCAAAACCAGATGTCCCTCAGCTGTACAAAGACCACATATATGCATGTACATGCCATACCATGTGTGCCGCCATTCTAGTAATGGAACAGGATTCAATGTATAATGCATTCATAGCAATTTGTTATGTATCAGCTACAAAGGGATCCCACCCAACACAGTACCATTCAAAGGATACTCATTCTGGCCAGGACTTCTGGTTCCTGGACTCCTGGTAAACAAATCCAGAGCTCGGCATCTGTGCAGGGTGTCTGGCTGCTTTAGCCTACACTCTGCAGATACTAGCAAAGGAAATGTTCTTTAAACAACCCCTGGCCTGGTACTGGGCTCTGTTTAGTTTAAGAACTTATCTTGCATATGTATCTTAGATGATTGCCATCCAGGAGGAAACACTGAGTATCTAAAAAGGGCAGGGAGTCGTGTTTCCACTCTGAACGAGCTACCAGGCAAAACGTTGAAGAGCGTCACCATGGTTCTCTGAAACCCAGGTGAAAAGTTGTATGCACAGAAAGGTCTTTGGACTCACAATGAATGCAGATGCTACTGTGGCCTGCCCTCCTTTCAGTTGAGTTTCTAATTCGCTCAGTGTCTACTAGACCATCAATTCCATCTGTAGTTCAGAGAGCCTTGTATGTGTCCCAAAAGGATTCTTCCACTATTGGCACAAGGTACTCAGAACCAAGAAATAAGGGTAGAGTTGTCCATCAAGAAATGGACTCTTGGTGGCAGAATTTCACAAAAAGATTTGTTGCCATTACTGCCACTCAACGTATTTATTTTCTCGGTCTAGTGAGATAGCTCAGTGGATTAAACGCCTGCTTAGACAAGCACAGGGACCTCAGTTTGATCCCCTTACTGCATGCCCCACTGGCCCCACCCTTAGGGGCTGTGAGCCAGCAACACAGTCTAGGCTTTGGTGTACTCCTATAATTCCAGCGCTGTAGAAACTGAAACAGAAGGATCACTATGAGTGTGAACTGCGTGGTGAGACCCTATTCTAAATATATATATATATATATATATATATATATATATATATATATGTATATATATATATACATATATATATTCTCTTTGCATACACTTCTGTCATGTACTCTGGAGTACAGCTTGAGGTCCTTCTTTGTGTCTTTCACTGAAACTTTTGGCTGGGTGACAGGTGTGATCAACTCTAATTAGGTCCGGCTCAGTACATGTAGACTTGGAGGAAGAGTCAGCAGTCAATGTATGCCTCGTGCAGATGTACCCATGGGACAAAACTGAACTTCACACGGTAGATGTTTTTCTTTCAGAAATAGAACTCTTCTCCCACCTTCCCACTATTGAGCACTTAGGCGAAATGCCCTCTAGTTCCCAGTTCAGGTGAAATGACAGTGTAGGTAGACACTTGCCCAGGAAGCAGCACAAAGTTTTCTTAGCGTGGAAAAAGGAGACATCAAGATGAAGATGGCTGGAACTAATAAAGCAAGATTCCAGATGTGTGTGGTCTCCTGGCATTCCCATTTCTCTCTGTGCCATCCCCTAAACATCTGTATCCAGAGAGACAGTGATCCGATTTGAAGCAACCAGGCCCCTTTATTTACTCAGAGCTGGCTTTGAAAAAATCGTGCTTTTTCCTTTGCAACAAAACAAATATCATCCTTTGATTTTGTCATTGAGAGGCAAACAATACTGAGCCTTTGGTCCTCCGTGTCCAGGAACATGATGACTAATGTGGGTGAGGACACTCTGCAAGGGGATGCTTTGGGTGATGCCCTTTCCACTGCATGACACTCAGCAGCAGCATTCCCTGCACGAGATCACACAAGAAAAAGACACCCATGAAAGAAGATCTCCAGTTGTGCCTCAGAAGCTTACAATCATGATGGGATAAGTGTGACCGAGGCTGAGGCAGTACCTTCACAGGAATTAACTGGAGAATGCCTTGTACAATGTTGATGTTTTACCTTTTCAACTTTGCAAATTTATTTCATACCTTTTATGTTTAAGTGACAGTGGAATATTCCTATTGTTGCTTTTCTCTGCTCTTCCCTACTTAGTCAGTCTCACGGCCACTCTTGTCTTGCCATCCTGCCGCATAGACAAAGAGTTTGGCTCCCATATGCCACTTGTCCATATGTCTACGTTTCTGTAGAGGAGACAGATACAATCTTCACTTTTGCTTCAGTAGTTTGTGATATGGTATAATAAAATGGATGTATACAGGCCTTAGGCAAGTTATTTGAACTACACTGCATGATTCATAAAGTACTTATATAAACTGTGCAGTAATCAGGACTAATGACAAGATGTGTGAAGCATGAAATTCAGGAATGAAAGATATGCCACAGTGTGCTCTGTGGCAAAAGAAATAACAAAAGACAAACTCCCGCAGGCTATCACACATATCCTCCCTTGTCTGTTTCAAAGTGTAGCACAGCTCTCAAGTAAGAATACATGGAGACCTATGGCATGTAGTGGTATGAAAGTCCATGATTTATTTCACACAAATTTGCAAGTTTGGTCTTTGAGAAAACAAAGGATTTGAAGTGAACTCATACTAGCATGCAATCGTGCACAGAAAACAGCGCCTAGATTTGTAATACAAAAACTAAAAGGCGTCTGGGTTCTGAGTTACCACATATCTGATATTAGCTAGCCACAATTCCCATACAAGTACATTTCCCTTAGACCCCCCACAATCCTGTATATGGCTACCACTGTTCCTTTGAAAAATTAGAGGAGGCAAAATGGTAAATTGCCTCTCACAGATTTCATTTAAATAATAAGACAGGAGATACGTATTTTTGCATTCAATGGTCTTTCGCATACTCCAGTTTTGGAATTGAGGTCACATAAATAACATCGTTTGTCTTCCTCAGAGAGCCTGTGAGAAACTTGACATTACTAACTTTACTATCTGCTGTCAATTTTAAAGGCTAAGGAATAGAGGCCAGACTGCCCCTTCTCTCCTGCTCCCCTCAGGAGGAATGGCTGCTCAATACTAGGAATTACCTTGGCTTTTATACACCAGGATTGGACCTTCATGTTCCACTGTGCTTCGTCTTAGATATCCCAACAAGGCCTCATGAGGTCCTACATGAGTGGAAGACACAGGAGTACGAGGCAGGGACACATATCCTGCCTTGTAGCCAGAACACTCTGCATCTGTAGAGTGTTCTGTAGAAAATGAGGAATAAACCTTTCCTCCTTTATGGTGTGGGTGTTGGGTGCTTAGTACTGTGTTCCAGCAATGGGAAGTAACAGAGCTATATCACCAGACGAAATGCGGAGCGGTTTTTGTCCTCTTACCAAGCATGGCTTCAAGAGAGACTGAGGTTTCTGGTGCATGTGACAAAAGAAGATGCAGAGACAGATGTGCTAGCGAATATGTTCACAATCACACAGCTGAAGGAACAGACACACAGTGAAACCTTGTCTGCCTTCCTGAGCAGGTCTCTGATCAGAGAGGATGCCCTCAGAGCTGGACTACTGTCACATCTAGGAGAATTTATCTCCGCTGCAGTGTGGGTCATGGTGCCCATCCCAGTTATGTCCTTTCAGAGAAAGTGTGGACAGTGTTCCTTGGCTTTGTAAGGAAGGGCACAATACCCTGCTTCAAGCCGGCCTTTCTGCTGGTATCCCAGTAAGAACACGGTGGCTCCCTACATGAAAGTCCCCAAGATAAAAGACAAAGAGTAATTTCTTAGCTTGTTACATCTGACAGCAACTGCTTCAAAATGCCCAGAGCATTTTGTCACTAAGTGCAGAGTGTACTTCTATGTGTTCAAAAGTGTGTAAAATCCTTGCAATCCTCATACCATCTTCTTCAGATACCCTGAATGCATCGTCGCTCTAAGAAAGCCGAGCAGCCTGATCCACAGGAATGGGGGAGGAATATGTATGATGTCAGAGACAGTGACTATTTTGTAAGCAGACCAAAGGAATGAATTCTGTGGGAATTTCTCTCATCAGATACCATTGTTCATGTATGTGTGCATGTGTGCTAGTGCATCTGTGTGTGTGTGTGTGTGTGTGTGTGTGTGTGTGTGTTGGTACTGACAGAAACGGAAACGGTGACTTACCTTCCTCTGTATCTGTAGAGTTTGGTACCTCTAACATCTCTAATACCAACATTTCCCAGAAGACCCTGAGAGTTCACAGCTGCAGCATCCACATGGTCATCCTTATGTCAGCGACAGACTGTTACAATGAGAATACATCAGAACATACGTCAAGAAATTTACAGACACTGGTATGAGCTTGGTTGTACGTATGCTCACAAGGACACAGCCACACAATCAAGGTAATAAAACAGAAGTTTGGGCAGGTGAAGTGGTGCATATTTTTAATTCCAGCACCCTGGGAACCTGTGTCAGGAAGATCACAAGTCAGAGTACATCTTGAAGTATTAGCCAACTTTGAAACCCTCTTTCAAAATAAATATAATGGTAGGTGATTTAGCTCTGTATGAAGCCCATGGCTTGAAGACCTTGAATTGATATGTTTTTCATGAAGTGTCAGAGATCACATATCCCATTCTGTGCTGCCCCTGCACTCCATTCCACATGCTTCCTTCTGCCATTGTGTCAGGAAACTGCCCACAAACATCAAGGAAACGAAACTGACACACACACACACACACACACAGAGAGAGAGAGAGAGAGAGAGAGAGAGAGAGAGAGAGAGACAGAGAGAGAGAGAGAGAGACAGAGACAGAGAGAGACAGAGACAGAGAGACAGACAGAGGAAGAGACAGTGACAGAGAGAGAGAGAGAGGTAGAGACACAGTGAGATATTTGGAAAGCAGCTGTCTGAAAGAAAAACTGAATTTTCTTTTCAGACCATCAATTTTGGGTGCCTGCTAGCAGATGTTGTTGTTGGAGTTGCTAAATCATTCTCCCTATCAACAATGCTTTGACAGGGCTCTTTGCTGTCTGAAGTCCTCCTTGGTGACATCCATGGGTGAGTTTTTCTTTGGAAGGACCAGGTGGTACATACTGGCTCTCTGAAAATGTAAGGTCAGGATTCCTTAGATGTACTGATGTGGTGGCTTGGCCCCTGATATCACTGATTTTCTTGATCTCTAGCTTCCTGTTCAGTCTGACCATTTATAATGCTACAGGGAGAAGAAAACAGAGCAGAAAAGAAGAGATGGCAGCTTCTTTTTGCCTTTCCCAGTACTTCTTCAACTTGGTAGCACTGCCATGGGCAAGGCAGTCCACTCAGCAGTGCCATGTAGATTCCTTAGGGGCAGGAAGTACCAGGAGGTATTTTCTCATGTCAGGACACTGGTCATGGAAGCAGCGTAGCATGTTCAACCTAAGAACCTGGAGCAGTGTGACCTGTCGCTGCTCAAAGTCTGAGCCACAGCCCTGAGGAAGTCTCCCCTGAGCTCCCGAGTCTCAGTTACTACAAACAGCTACTCCTTCTCGAAGACAGCTAAGTGTGTGGGGTCACTGTCCCTTGCCTCGTTTCAAAACAATTCTTAGCTGAGTAGCCCTCCTTCATCAGCCTCATGCTTGCTGGATTGGGGATGCAGGAGAACCTCTTAAGTTTCCTTGGGAAGCAAAGACCTTTCTTCTGCTTGCCTGACTCCAGGCATTGGAATTCCTTCCAGCACTTTTGATCTGTATGCAAAATGTGTCTTCTCTTTACAGCGAGGTACGTATCCTAAGCCGGTTTCACAGAGTCCATCTAACACAACAGCCTCAAAGCCAGACGTTATTTTTTCTCTCAGTAGAAATCCAGTCTTGGCCCATTCATATACTTGTATTTCCAGCAGGATCTGCTTTTGCTTTTTGTGACCATTTATATCTGCCATACGTAGCGCTTTTATCTGGCACGCTACCTCTTCCCCAACTTCTCTGGGAGCACTGCTTTTGCCCAGACTGGCTCCCTGCTCTTCTAAGATTCTACTTACAAGGCACTTTCAACCATGTTTTGTCCTGCAAGATTTTCTACCTGACCTCCATAGCTTAATCTGTACTGGTAGTTCAATTCTTTCTTCACTGTGCCTAATCTGGTCCAGTGACTTCATTTTCTTTTTGGTGGTACCAGGCATCGAGCGTAGGACCTTGCACTTTTTTTCCTGGCACTCTAACTTATTTACTGTAATTAGAGCTTCCTCTCTATATAATTTGCTTTCACTTGCCCCAAAGACATTATGTTATATTACCCTATAGTATATCATCTTATTTTATCTTATCTTATTTTATCTTATCTTATGTTATTTAGGAAGTCACATTTAGTTTCATTGCTCAGTTAACTACACACACTGCTTTTGAAATAGTACACTGTAGAAAAATTCCAGGTTGAAAGCCATTGCTAATGAAGCACTATTCTCCCAGTTTTTCATGATTTCAGATGAACTCCACGTCATCACCTTGGGTGATCACATTTGGGAAAGTTTCACATTGGAAAAAGCAAACTGTATGACATGTTTTCTCAGGTATGAATAAGTGTTCCATATGTTTGGCAAGATTGGTTGTATTACTGTGTAGGCTGGGTATTTCTCACTTGGTGTTTCCCTTCCTGGGAGATCAAACTTATTCTTTCATATATAAACATCAAATATCTCAAGGAAGAAAATGACCTTTTCCTATCCTTAATAAGTGATATCTCTGAACAGGAGAGTTATCATCATCTCAATTTTGCAGTGCATCATAGAAAAATGTGATGATGGTGTGAGATTACTACAAGTCTACTTCTGGCTGTTCTTCTTTATGGATGGGTACAGACACCTGTTCACTTAAACGTAGTAAAATGCACCACCTATGTAGAAAGCCACAGGAGCACCCTCTCGCCACACACAGCATCCTACCACAGAGAGCACCAGCTTCCTCAGCACTTCTCTCCTTTTGCCCACTCCTGGACATGTTTCACAAACGTGATCATGTTAATGGGATTCCTTAAGGGAATTAACTCTTTAGGACGCACCAAAACTTGTTTTCCTGCATAGCCGTCCAAGGCTTCCACTTAGCAACAGTGTTGTCCAAATCAGTATTTCAAATGAATACATTAATTATTAAAGCAAAGATGTTTCTTTTGGGACTAAAAGTTAAGTGGCAAAATTTTTGTTAGAGAAAATACCTTGGATGATGTAAAACACTCACTTGGGAATCTTATTTCTTTGTTGTCATCCTACATAGCCTGTGGAGTGTGGAGATCCTCTCAAGCAACTCTGGCCCCTCCTATTCATCAGATGTTGAATTTTCAACACACATGCTTATATGTTTCCTTTGAAGCATTTCCATAAGTAGTGGATATTTGTGGAAAGCCATGGTCCTCAGAGAAATTGCAGGTGTGTTCAAAGTAGTTGGATGATTGTCAGTACCCTCGCATCATTACAGCTTTGGAAATGGGACCCAAATCCAGCACAGAAGAACATAGTGCTGGAAAAGAGCCCAAGAGCTGGGTGACAAAGCAGATTTTTGGCTTTGGCCGAAGCAATTTATTGACCACTTGATTATCCTCAGAATGTGTTTTTCTTTAGTACATAATAGCCCATCTTTTTATTTCTCGGGTCATGAAGCACCATCTCCCAGGGTGACTCACACTAGGATGTAGGCTGATGCGAGTTCTGAGACATGGGATGCTATGGTGTGCTCTGTGAATAAGATAAGGTCCTCTGCTCTGAATCTTTAGACCCATGTTGAGAACTTCCAAGGATGAGTCAGTGATGGGGGAGAGTGGAGATGAAAATTGCACACATGGCACTTCAACAGTACATGTTCTTTTCAGGGAGACACTCATACACACACAGACAGAGGTTGGCATTGGGCAATGGTAGAAGATCAAGAGGGCTGGAGTGTGTTAGTTTGTGTCCTGGCTCTGCTTGTTCTAGTGTCATGCTCCCTTTCATTGTTGCTCAGGTGAGAATGATACCTCTGGTCACTAGGTGGCACCTTT
Organism: Ctenomys sociabilis; assembly: GCA_004027165.1. NCBI lineage: Eukaryota > Metazoa > Chordata > Mammalia > Rodentia > Ctenomyidae > Ctenomys > Ctenomys sociabilis. The sequence continues at coordinate 12,188 of PVKA01033184.1, read as the reverse complement.
CTAGACCCCTGTGAGTCCTAGGAAGGATATATTGGGATGGGTGCAAGCAACACAAGCACACATGCAGTCACACATGCAAGCACACGTGCAGAGGACTGGCAAAGGACCTTCCACAAAGTTCCGCAGGCTCCTTAATAATGGTTGTGATCAATGTTACTTTGCAGTAGGAAGTTCAGTTCAAGACTGCCATGCACTGAATGATACTGTGACCAACAGATGTTTCACTGAGATAGAGCAGACACATATGTATACTTCCAGTCTTGAGGCAAGGTTCATGGATCCTCCGAGCATTAGTACGAGTAGACGCTGCCTACAGATATGAGGCTTGTGGTGGTCTGGACCTCCACCATCTGATTTCTTTCCACTTGAGAAATGCTGACTGCAGTTCTCATATTGTCCTGTTACTGTGTTAGCCATTCTGGAGAGAAGGGTGATGTTTTCAAAGGAGTGCATACAAGTCTTTCTGACTCAGTCATTTGCCTGGGTTCCTAATAAGGGCAAGGCACAGTGTTCAAAAGATTTATCTCCGAAGCATTACAAAACTTTTGTTTATGTGGCTTTTTCCTAGATATACTTGAATAGCGGAACATAATGTTGTCATTTAAAATATATTTATTCATTCAAAATAGGATTGTTAAACAGCGTGCTATAGCCAAATCAATTTTTCTTCAAAAATATCAATGTTATCTAAAGGAAAATTTACTTTCCTTCGTCATGCTGTCATTTCTCCCTTGCTTGTCTGAGAACTATAGGACAGAGAAGTTCAGCGAAAAGCTGAAAGTCATACAACTGGTGAGTGGCCGGTCTACAATTCAACCCTTCATGTGTCTTTCTCAAAATCTTTTGATTTTGAAAGGATTGACCATGAGAAACATCCCATTATTTGCTTTTCCTGTGAAACAAATGGTTGCTAGCTCACAGTTTATTTGACTTCCTTTCTCTAGCTAAAAATGTAAAATGAGCAAGTTTACTTCCCCTCCCGATAGACCATTACCTGCATGTAAATTGCTAAGAACTGACTGCACATTCATGACCTCTCAGCTTTTTATAACAGAAAGCCAGACTCAGTCACAAGGTTTGCTCTCTCTGACGTGAATGGCTCTGTGAGACAGAGCTTGGGTATATTTGTCTATCTTGATAATGATGTACAATTCTCACAAATCTACTTTCTTTAAAATCCAAAATGACTGTATGGCATTACACCTCAGTTTTTTATTCACCAGCCCAGTGGCTTCAGTGTGAATGATTTGAGCAAATCAAATTCCTCCATGTGAGGTGCTGCATTTAATCACATTTGGAGCCTTAGGGCTATCTATCCCTTGGAGAGACGTAACATGTGGAAGCAAATTTGAAACAACAGCTAGGTTTTGGCTGAAAGAACACAAAATCCATGGTGGCAAATCAAGGAGGAAAGAAGAGACCTCCAAAACACACACACACACACACACACACACACACACACACACACACACACACACACACACATATTTTCTGAAAAGAAGTCACTGTCCAAGGAGATAGCTCAGTGAAATAAGTCCTTGCCTGACAAGTGCAAGGTCCTATGCTCGATGCCTGGTACCACCAAAAAGAAAATGAAGTCACTGGACCAGATTAGGCACAGTGAAGAAAGAATTGAACTACCAGTACAGATTAAGCTATGGAGGTCAGGTAGAAAAACTTGCAAGACAAAACATGGTTGAAAGTGCCTTGTAAGTAGAATCTTAGAAGTGCAGGGAGCCAGTCTGGGCAAAAGCAGTGCTCCCAGAGAAGTTGGGGAAGAGGTAGCGTGCCAGATAAAAGCGCTACGTATGGCAGATATAAATGGTCACAAAAAGCAAAAGCAGATCCTGCTGGAAATACAAGTATATGAATGGGCCAAGACTGGATTTCTACTGAGAGAAAAAATAACGTCTGGCTTTGAGGCTGTTGTGTTAGATGGACTCTGTGAAACCGGCTTAGGATACGTACCTCGCTGTAAAGAGAAGACACATTTTGCATACAGATCAAAAGTGCTGGAAGGAATTCCAATGCCTGGAGTCAGGCAAGCAGAAGAAAGGTCTTTGCTTCCCAAGGAAACTTAAGAGGTTCTCCTGCATCCCCAATCCAGCAAGCATGAGGCTGATGAAGGAGGGCTACTCAGCTAAGAATTGTTTTGAAACGAGGCAAGGGACAGTGACCCCACACACTTAGCTGTCTTCGAGAAGGAGTAGCTGTTTGTAGTAACTGAGACTCGGGAGCTCAGGGGAGACTTCCTCAGGGCTGTGGCTCAGACTTTGAGCAGCGACAGGTCACACTGCTCCAGGTTCTTCGGTTGAACATGCTACGCTGCTTCCATGACCAGTGTCCTGACATGAGAAAATACCTCCTGGTACTTCCTGCCCCTAAGGAATCTACATGGCACTGCTGAGTGGACTGCCTTGCCCATGGCAGTGCTACCAAGTTGAAGAAGTACTGGGAAAGGCAAAAAGAAGCTGCCATCTCTTCTTTTCTGCTCTGTTTTCTTCTCCCTGTAGCATTATAAATGGTCAGACTGAACAGGAAGCTAGAGATCAAGAAAATCAGTGATATCAGGGGCCAAGCCACCACATCAGTACATCTAAGGAATCCTGACCTTACATTTTCAGAGAGCCAGTATGTACCACCTGGTCCTTCCAAAGAAAAACTCACCCATGGATGTCACCAAGGAGGACTTCAGACAGCAAAGAGCCCTGTCAAAGCATTGTTGATAGGGAGAATGATTTAGCAACTCCAACAACAACATCTGCTAGCAGGCACCCAAAATTGATGGTCTGAAAAGAAAATTCAGTTTTTCTTTCAGACAGCTGCTTTCCAAATATCTCACTGTGTCTCTACCTCTCTCTCTCTCTCTGTCACTGTCTCTTCCTCTGTCTGTCTCTCTGTCTCTGTCTCTCTCTGTCTCTGTCTCTCTCTCTCTCTCTCTGTCTCTCTCTCTCTCTCTCTCTCTCTCTCTCTCTCTCTCTCTCTCTCTCTCTCTCTCTCTCTCTGTGTGTGTGTGTGTGTGTGTGTCAGTTTCGTTTCCTTGATGTTTGTGGGCAGTTTCCTGACACAATGGCAGAAGGAAGCATGTGGAATGGAGTGCAGGGGCAGCACAGAATGGGATATGTGATCTCTGACACTTCATGAAAAACATATCAATTCAAGGTCTTCAAGCCATGGGCTTCATACAGAGCTAAATCACCTACCATTATATTTATTTTGAAAGAGGGTTTCAAAGTTGGCTAATACTTCAAGATGTACTCTGACTTGTGATCTTCCTGACACAGGTTCCCAGGGTGCTGGAATTAAAAATATGCACCACTTCACCTGCCCAAACTTCTGTTTTATTACCTTGATTGTGTGGCTGTGTCCTTGTGAGCATACGTACAACCAAGCTCATACCAGTGTCTGTAAATTTCTTGACGTATGTTCTGATGTATTCTCATTGTAACAGTCTGTCGCTGACATAAGGATGACCATGTGGATGCTGCAGCTGTGAACTCTCAGGGTCTTCTGGGAAATGTTGGTATTAGAGATGTTAGAGGTACCAAACTCTACAGATACAGAGGAAGGTAAGTCACCGTTTCCGTTTCTGTCAGTACCAACACACACACACACACACACACACACACACACACACAGATGCACTAGCACACATGCACACATACATGAACAATGGTATCTGATGAGAGAAATTCCCACAGAATTCATTCCTTTGGTCTGCTTACAAAATAGTCACTGTCTCTGACATCATACATATTCCTCCCCCATTCCTGTGGATCAGGCTGCTCGGCTTTCTTAGAGCGACGATGCATTCAGGGTATCTGAAGAAGATGGTATGAGGATTGCAAGGATTTTACACACTTTTGAACACATAGAAGTACACTCTGCACTTAGTGACAAAATGCTCTGGGCATTTTGAAGCAGTTGCTGTCAGATGTAACAAGCTAAGAAATTACTCTTTGTCTTTTATCTTGGGGACTTTCATGTAGGGAGCCACCGTGTTCTTACTGGGATACCAGCAGAAAGGCCGGCTTGAAGCAGGGTATTGTGCCCTTCCTTACAAAGCCAAGGAACACTGTCCACACTTTCTCTGAAAGGACATAACTGGGATGGGCACCATGACCCACACTGCAGCGGAGATAAATTCTCCTAGATGTGACAGTAGTCCAGCTCTGAGGGCATCCTCTCTGATCAGAGACCTGCTCAGGAAGGCAGACAAGGTTTCACTGTGTGTCTGTTCCTTCAGCTGTGTGATTGTGAACATATTCGCTAGCACATCTGTCTCTGCATCTTCTTTTGTCACATGCACCAGAAACCTCAGTCTCTCTTGAAGCCATGCTTGGTAAGAGGACAAAAACCGCTCCGCATTTCGTCTGGTGATATAGCTCTGTTACTTCCCATTGCTGGAACACAGTACTAAGCACCCAACACCCACACCATAAAGGAGGAAAGGTTTATTCCTCATTTTCTACAGAACACTCTACAGATGCAGAGTGTTCTGGCTACAAGGCAGGATATGTGTCCCTGCCTCGTACTCCTGTGTCTTCCACTCATGTAGGACCTCATGAGGCCTTGTTGGGATATCTAAGACGAAGCACAGTGGAACATGAAGGTCCAATCCTGGTGTATAAAAGCCAAGGTAATTCCTAGTATTGAGCAGCCATTCCTCCTGAGGGGAGCAGGAGAGAAGGGGCAGTCTGGCCTCTATTCCTTAGCCTTTAAAATTGACAGCAGATAGTAAAGTTAGTAATGTCAAGTTTCTCACAGGCTCTCTGAGGAAGACAAACGATGTTGTTTATGTGACCTCAATTCCAAAACTGGAGTATGCGAAAGACCATTGAATGCAAAAATACGTATCTCCTGTCTTATTATTTAAATGAAATCTGTGAGAGGCAATTTACCATTTTGCCTCCTCTAATTTTTCAAAGGAACAGTGGTAGCCATATACAGGATTGTGGGGGGTCTAAGGGAAATGTACTTGTATGGGAATTGTGGCTAGCTAATATCAGATATGTGGTAACTCAGAACCCAGACGCCTTTTAGTTTTTGTATTAAAAATCTAGGCGCTGTTTTCTGTGCACGATTGCATGCTAGTATGAGTTCACTTCAAATCCTTTGTTTTCTCAAAGACCAAACTTGCAAATTTGTGTGAAATAAATCATGGACTTTCATACCACTACATGCCATAGGTCTCCATGTATTCTTACTTGAGAGCTGTGCTACACTTTGAAACAGACAAGGGAGGATATGTGTGATAGCCTGCGGGAGTTTGTCTTTTGTTATTTCTTTTGCCACAGAGCACACTGTGGCATATCTTTCATTCCTGAATTTCATGCTTCACACATCTTGTCATTAGTCCTGATTACTGCACAGTTTATATAAGTACTTTATGAATCATGCAGTGTAGTTCAAATAACTTGCCTAAGGCCTGTATACATCCATTTTATTATACCATATCACAAACTACTGAAGCAAAAGTGAAGATTGTATCTGTCTCCTCTACAGAAACGTAGACATATGGACAAGTGGCATATGGGAGCCAAACTCTTTGTCTATGCGGCAGGATGGCAAGACAAGAGTGGCCGTGAGACTGACTAAGTAGGGAAGAGCAGAGAAAAGCAACAATAGGAATATTCCACTGTCACTTAAACATAAAAGGTATGAAATAAATTTGCAAAGTTGAAAAGGTAAAACATCAACATTGTACAAGGCATTCTCCAGTTAATTCCTGTGAAGGTACTGCCTCAGCCTCGGTCACACTTATCCCATCATGATTGTAAGCTTCTGAGGCACAACTGGAGATCTTCTTTCATGGGTGTCTTTTTCTTGTGTGATCTCGTGCAGGGAATGCTGCTGCTGAGTGTCATGCAGTGGAAAGGGCATCACCCAAAGCATCCCCTTGCAGAGTGTCCTCACCCACATTAGTCATCATGTTCCTGGACACGGAGGACCAAAGGCTCAGTATTGTTTGCCTCTCAATGACAAAATCAAAGGATGATATTTGTTTTGTTGCAAAGGAAAAAGCACGATTTTTTCAAAGCCAGCTCTGAGTAAATAAAGGGGCCTGGTTGCTTCAAATCGGATCACTGTCTCTCTGGATACAGATGTTTAGGGGATGGCACAGAGAGAAATGGGAATGCCAGGAGACCACACACATCTGGAATCTTGCTTTATTAGTTCCAGCCATCTTCATCTTGATGTCTCCTTTTTCCACGCTAAGAAAACTTTGTGCTGCTTCCTGGGCAAGTGTCTACCTACACTGTCATTTCACCTGAACTGGGAACTAGAGGGCATTTCGCCTAAGTGCTCAATAGTGGGAAGGTGGGAGAAGAGTTCTATTTCTGAAAGAAAAACATCTACCGTGTGAAGTTCAGTTTTGTCCCATGGGTACATCTGCACGAGGCATACATTGACTGCTGACTCTTCCTCCAAGTCTACATGTACTGAGCCGGACCTAATTAGAGTTGATCACACCTGTCACCCAGCCAAAAGTTTCAGTGAAAGACACAAAGAAGGACCTCAAGCTGTACTCCAGAGTACATGACAGAAGTGTATGCAAAGAGAATATATATATGTATATATATATATACATATATATATATATATATATATATATATATATATATATATATTTAGAATAGGGTCTCACCACGCAGTTCACACTCATAGTGATCCTTCTGTTTCAGTTTCTACAGCGCTGGAATTATAGGAGTACACCAAAGCCTAGACTGTGTTGCTGGCTCACAGCCCCTAAGGGTGGGGCCAGTGGGGCATGCAGTAAGGGGATCAAACTGAGGTCCCTGTGCTTGTCTAAGCAGGCGTTTAATCCACTGAGCTATCTCACTAGACCGAGAAAATAAATACGTTGAGTGGCAGTAATGGCAACAAATCTTTTTGTGAAATTCTGCCACCAAGAGTCCATTTCTTGATGGACAACTCTACCCTTATTTCTTGGTTCTGAGTACCTTGTGCCAATAGTGGAAGAATCCTTTTGGGACACATACAAGGCTCTCTGAACTACAGATGGAATTGATGGTCTAGTAGACACTGAGCGAATTAGAAACTCAACTGAAAGGAGGGCAGGCCACAGTAGCATCTGCATTCATTGTGAGTCCAAAGACCTTTCTGTGCATACAACTTTTCACCTGGGTTTCAGAGAACCATGGTGACGCTCTTCAACGTTTTGCCTGGTAGCTCGTTCAGAGTGGAAACACGACTCCCTGCCCTTTTTAGATACTCAGTGTTTCCTCCTGGATGGCAATCATCTAAGATACATATGCAAGATAAGTTCTTAAACTAAACAGAGCCCAGTACCAGGCCAGGGGTTGTTTAAAGAACATTTCCTTTGCTAGTATCTGCAGAGTGTAGGCTAAAGCAGCCAGACACCCTGCACAGATGCCGAGCTCTGGATTTGTTTACCAGGAGTCCAGGAACCAGAAGTCCTGGCCAGAATGAGTATCCTTTGAATGGTACTGTGTTGGGTGGGATCCCTTTGTAGCTGATACATAACAAATTGCTATGAATGCATTATACATTGAATCCTGTTCCATTACTAGAATGGCGGCACACATGGTATGGCATGTACATGCATATATGTGGTCTTTGTACAGCTGAGGGACATCTGGTTTTGGAAAATGAAATATATTACATCAGCACATTTGTTCTGGCCATGGCAACGCTCAGTACAAATATCAAAAAGGAGATCAAAATTAGTATATACTTCCTAAATTTCATTCTTCTCAAGTACTTATTTTATAGTGAAAATTATTTAGTATTTAATTCTTTACATCACCACAACACAGTGTTTATTTGTTCAAATGTGTATTTAAGAAGCATGAATCACATTGATGGTGTGTTACTTGGATACCTACAACATACAAATTGCAGCATTTCATCTGATAAAATGCTGCAGGCCTTTCCTTTGGAGTAGGACCTAGGTAAATTTCCCCAGATGTCCTCTATCTCAGGACACTCCTGTTTCAGGTTCCCTAATACCTCCCATCAGAGGAGTGTAGTCGTATGCACAGATTTGACTAAAGACAAATATAAAATAATGGTATATCTTAGATAGGATATGATTGAATACATCACCATATCACTCAGTGACCCAGGCTATGTAAACTTGCATTTTGGTGGGAGTTTTTGGCAGAAGATCCATTTTAGCTAAAGGGGCTTGAGTAACACTGGACAGATGAGACATTTTAGTATCTGTTTTTCTTCCTGAAATCGCTTAAGCACAACTCCCAGTTGAAAGATACACTCCCTGTACCAGGAAAAGAGGATCACTCATCAAAATTTTAGGTTTTGCCATTTGTTTTGTGTCTCCACATCGTGATTGAGCCCCCTCATTTACATAAAACGTACACTATATATTCTTTACTTTCTCACATTCATTTGCTTTATGTGAAGTAAATCATCTGAGCGTCCTATGAACTCTATGGCAATCAAGACAAATTTATTCCATGCTATATAGTACAGCAGTTTGGCTATGCCAACATTATCAGGATGCTCAATTTTATTTTGTTTTATTTCTTGACTCTCAACTTTAGAACTGTGGTCTATAGTTAAAATAAAACCTTTTCATGAACGAAATTTTTATCATTGCATAAATACGTGCATCCTTATAAATTTTTATTCAATAGTTGGGGAGAATTAAGATTTTTATTTAAATTCTTTTGTTCTCATAATACCCCTTCTTTTGCCAGTGGAGTTCTTAATATGGAACCTTGAAATAAAAATTGTGAACAGTTTTAATTATCTATAAATATTTTTAGAATTTTAATTTTGACTTCATTTGTTAAGGATTTTTTTTTCTGTGTCCTCAAAATGAATTGTGTAGCAAGTGTCCAAGGGTTTCTCCCACCCAAGTGTCAGGCTATTCTCCCACACAGAAGGAAGGGTACCATATGAGTGACTGGTTACTCAGTAGTTTGCTAGCTCTACAGGAGTAGGTGAAGGTGTCTCTCAAGTCCAAGAGGGGATCAGAAACAACTTTGATGATGGCATAATTCTCTGCCTCAAACAGACAAAGACCAGGACACCAAAGCATCAGGAGGCTTGTTATAAATGCCTGGCAATAAGCTTGCAAAAAGTTTCTCTCTCTGGTCACTGGAGTGCAAAACCCAGTTGTCATAGAAACCAGAATATCAACATAGCAGTCTGTTTTACATGAGCATCCTGTCGTTACTGTGAAGTACAAACCCGTCCTCAGAATCAAGGCAATGAATGTCTGAAGGATTAGCATACTAGTCTAGTCCGCACTATCATTTCAACAGAAAATACCATTGAAATAAAATGAAAGGATTTCGAAGCAATGTGTAAAAGTGGTAAAGAAGATGCTTAGTCATGATGTGTTTTTCCGTTAGACACACAGACCTGGTGTCAGACACTGACCTGTAAAACCACAGAATCTTTGCTTCCCTCTAAGGCATCTCAATGAATACTTCTCAAAACCAACCTCATCCTAATGTAAACACTCAGTAGCTGCAGATGATGTGGCTTGGAGGGCTGGCATTTTATCCTTTGCCAAAAAACAGAAAACAAACTCCACAGTGCCAGAGCTTTGAATGACTGCTCAGTGATTCACATAGGAATCATCGTGCTGAAAAAAACAGAAGTAGAAGAAAAATTTTCAGAACGTAACCATAAAGATGATGCTGATAAGGGTACAGAAGCTGAGTAATATGTAAGAGTAAGATTCTCCCTCTAACAAGACACTCTGTGGATCATTCAGTTAGGTGAGTGCTGTCATAGCCAAAAGTTGTATAAGGCCATATCTAAGGGTGCTTGGTAATTCAGGAAGAACCCTAGAAGGAGGAGATATAATGACCCTCCAACCTCCAAATAGAATCTAGGGACATCAGCTCGGGAGACAGCACCTGGACTGACACTTCAGTACAAATATTTATGCAGATATTACCAGGGAAGCATTGATGCCAGTAAAGACATGCAGAATCCCAATTTCTATCCAATGATTTTCCTTTCTTCACACCTTTAAAACCTAAGGGGTAATTCAACAGGGACAATCTTCGAAAGACCCTCAAGGTGGAGGGAACAAGTTGGCAGGCCAAGAAATTTAGCACTTGAAGTCATAGGATCTGAAATACAGAAATAAGTCCAGAAATATACAGAGGAAATCCAACATGGAAGAAACACAGCAGAAAAAGAATTAATAACTACCTCTAAAGAAGACATGGATAAAAAAAATTGAGGAGATCAGAAATTTGCAGCACTTGAAGAAAGGTGCTACTGAGAGGCCTTTCCTTTGGGAGTTGATTTTATCCCCTCTATATTCCAAACTGAGCACCAGAGAGGATTCTTAGCAGGAAACTCCCACAGGCCTAGAAGATGAACTCAAGCAAAGGAGAAAATCTTTCTCCTTTTGGCACATGAACTGAGAATAGGACACCCAGAAAGATAGACTGATCAGAAACTCCCAGCCTGGCAAGCAAAGAGCTGTTTGAGTGATTTACCACAGCACAGTCAGCAAAGCCCAGCCTGGATGCCACTATGCATGCCAGGTACGGAACAGTGGTTTTTTTCAAACTGTTTCAACATTGGTGAGTAAGGCGTACTGTTTCCTGAACTACCACCCAATGCACTGGACATAGACGTGCCACCTGCAGGAGTTGGGCAGGAGATTAGCAGATCTAGAACAAAACACAGGAGAACAGCATTGGCCCAAGCTGTGCTGAGCAGTAAATTGTCTTTGAATGACAATCAGAAACGTTGTCTAGCATCTATAAGCTAGACCTGCATGGGGTGGTTCTCATTTGTCAAAATGGAATGTTAATGTCAGTACAAGAACCTTCCAATGTAATCCTCAGAATTCTGGGACTGAATGAAGAAATCACTCATCATACCATGAACCATGGAAATCAGCTTGAATGATATGTTAAGGGAAATTTAATTAAATTTCATGATAAATTTAATTCTATGTAGAATCCCAACAAGTAACTCATAGAGAGAATAGAATGGTGGTTAGCAGAGGATAGCATGGTGCCTGGGTGGAGTTTGGGGATTTGGGTGAGACCGTTCAATACCAAACTACAAAGAACGCACAAAAGGAAGGCCCCACTCTCACAGTAGCAATCATCGTCAGCTATGTCAACTCTCCTTTACTTGGAAATCTTAGATCTTGTGAGAAAGGGAGGATATGCAGTTGAGTAATAACACCTGAACACTTCCTGCCAAAATGTACTCACTCACTTTTTTAATATCTATAGCAACTCTCTATCTATCCTTCTAATGAGCTTTCATCTACCTTTATGCTAGTTAAAATTTTACTTAGAATTTAATCTTCTTATTTATCTTAATGCTTTCTTCATATAGTTCAGGAGATTAGCATTATGTGCGCATTCTTATAAAATAATTCCCAGAATAGAGCCCCTTTCCCAACTCCATGTCTGTACTTACTTAAAAAGCACTACTCAGGATGGTGGTGTCGGTAAGAAGAGGCTCTATCTGTGGTCATTCCTTCCTCCATTGCCCTGTGAACGTTGTGCTGGTGAGGGTTCTAAGTTCATGATGTACCTTTTCCGCATTGCTGCAAGATGGCGGTGCCAGTGACAGGAGACAGCTGGAGGAACAGGTGCCTCCTAAGAAATCCTGGACATCAGAGATAAGGATGTCCAACAGAAATCTTAGAGCATCCACGCACAAAGCAAAGTAAAATGGAACATATAAAATTGTAGTGTGGGGCCTTCCACTTAGAATACAAGGGAAGGTTTTGTAGGCCTGAAAGTATGCCCCTGAAAAGAGAATGGGTGAAGCTGTGGGAATGAATTGGACGATGCTGTGGTGATCGCAGGATATTGTAGATGCCAGGAAAACAGAATGTCTTCCAAGGAAAGATGCAGGTGGTGTGTAAAGTCACTGGCAGAGTCCCTAAAACTAGCAACGTTTCTGGGGCAGATCTTCCCAACTCCGTGGTAACTCCGATTTTCCCAGTCTTGTGCCCTGTTTGCTGGATATGGAGCTTGGAACTTAATGTGTGCTTCGCCACGTTCCCGTCTTTCTTTTATCCAACTCTTCACATCCACTTATTCTTCCCTTTTGGGATAATTAATTTTACCCCATGTCATTGTACTCTGTGGTTATGCAACTTGTTTGTGATGTTTTACATGGGCTCACAGTTAAGAATATGACTTGAGTCTGAAAGGTTTCTTTGCCTGTTTCTTTTTTTTTCT
>PVKA01033183.1:0-24631 GCA_004027165.1 Ctenomys sociabilis | reverse complement strand
TCCACTAGGTAAATAATTATTGAATCTTTGATATAATTCAGCTATAAAAAAACCTGTAAATATAATTTCATGTATGCACCTTGTACAGTACCAAAACGTTATGAAAACAGTTTGCAATGTATTAATTCATCGACTCTGTATGGTTAAGGTGTCTTGAAACTGTCTGAATGACATTTGTATTTTAATAAAATAAAAATAATTGGAAAAAAAAAAGCTGAATACGTTGTGCTGATTCGGTATTACACATACACGATGAAATGTTTACTCCAATCAAGTAACATGATCAGCATCCACACCGTGACTCAGGTGTGTCTGTAGGACTACCCTGAGAATGCAGATAATCTTTCTGCAATTTTCAAATATTTTGAGTACCAGACAGCATTAACTGTAGTGAGCCTGTGGCACATTAAATCTCCAAAACGTACATACCTGATAAATGAAAGTTTGTACCCTTTGACCAAACATTGCATTGGCCAAACCTCCACCAACCACCTTTCTATTCTCTGCTTATCTGAGTTAAGAATTGTTTTTTAGCACCAACATGTAAGTGAGATCATACATCTTTTTCATCACTGGTTTCTTTCAGTTTGAATAATGTTCTCCAGGCAGAGATTTTTTTTGGCTAGGAACTAAAAGCATATCCAATAAAAATTAAACAAGTGGAACTCTATCAAATGGAAAAGGTTCTACATGACAAACGGAATAAAATAACGAGAAGGTCATCTATGGAACGGGAACAAATCTGTGCAAACCACGTATCTTGTAAACTCTACTCAGTTTACTTGGGCAGTGTCACCTGGGAAGCACCTGTTTAGCAACTATCTGCCTCATCGCTCAGGCAGGTAACCTTTCAACCAGTCAGTGCCTATACTGAATGCACTTGCTAAAAACTATCATTTTCATATTTCCTTTTATATTACCTTATAAAAAATTATCCATGATCATCCTGTAGTTAAGCAATTGGATTGGCAATAGTTACTAACTGAAATATGGAAAGAAATTATGTATTTCCACAGCAGGACAAGCTCTTAGAAATCAACTTTACCTCAGTGTTAGTGGCCAACAGACAGAAATGTGTCTGTTTCACAAAACCAGAAGTTTTTGCTGTAATCAAGGAGATGTTGAGATAACTTTTATAATTTACAGTTTTTCTCTAAGTAGCATACTCTTAGGAATCGGCTAATGACACAGTCTGAGTGGGTTTAATGCCCCTGTTTAACATTTATATAGAATTCTGATTATTGGAAGAATTCCTTCCCTCTGTTGACATTTTGACATGGGTTTAAGCAATTATGTGAGGGATTATCCAAGCTCTGACAAAATGACAAAGAATTTGGCTAATTATAGAGGAATGTTGAGATACTTTCAGCATTGTGCCTTCTTAATACTTTTTCTGCCTTTATTGCAAAAATTTCACATGTTAGTTAATATTATAATTGAACAAAAATGCCAGTTAAACAATTCTATTCATATATTATCCTGTCAAGGGATTGTATCTCTTTTTAGTTATTATGTTATATTTTGATATTTCTTTCAGCCTATCATGTTTTACAATACTCAGTGATTATAAATGTTTGCAACTGATTAAAATATTAAATATAAGTCCAAATTTTAAAACCTATATTAGAAGTTAATGTTGATTTTCACATGAACATTTTAGAGGAGAAATAAATTGCAAATGTTTTCATTTAAATGTATTTTTCTACAAAGATTGACAAAGTATTTATTTTTTATTAGGAAAATGGTCAGAGATAATTGGTTAAATAATTCATTTTCATGATGCAGAAATATATTTGTATAAAACATTTCTAAGTGTATTAGCAGAGCCTCAGAGTCTACATATCTTATAAAAACAAAAGGAAAAGTTATTGTTAATTTGAAACTATGCATATATTTTAAAGTAAATCAAATCCAAATATGTCACAAAAACTTATCATTATTATTTTGTGTGTGTGTGTGTGTGTGTGTGTGTGTGTGTGTGTGTGTAACCAGAGGTTGAACTCAGGCCCTTATGTTTGCTGAGAAGCACCTATTCTACAGAGCCATCACCTTGGCCCCACAAAAATTTATTATTTAAAAAATATAAGTCATAGTATGTAGAGTAAAAATATATGCAATGTAATTATATTATTGTCATTTTTATGTTATAAAAACAGTACCCATTTATTCTGTACAGTGATTAGTTTTATAAATATTAGTTTTAAGTATAAATCACTTATCTTTCTCAGATGTTACATACATATTTAAACATCAAATAGAATTTTATTATATTTATGATACATTTAAACACATGATTTGTGAAAATGTTTTAAATAATTAATTTCTGAAAATAGCAAAATATAAACCATGAAGCATGTATATAGTTGAATTAATAGAATTTTCTTTATAATTAAGAAGTATCATGAGTTTCTCCGAATTTTTTTTCTTACATATTCTATTTTCCAATATAGTAAAGATTTGTCAGCTGCTGTGCTAGAACATCTGAAAAACAGTAGTCCCCAAATGTCAGGAATGAAAGAATGTATGTGGGGGAAGATTTTAGTTTAGTTTAGTTTAGTTTAGTTTAGTTTAGTTTAGTTTAGTTTAGTTTAGTTTAGTTTAGTTTATTTGTCTGTCTATCTATCTATGCTATTTATTTATTTATTTATTTATTTATTTTTGTTGATCCAGTGATTGAACTCAGGCCTTTGCACTTACTAGGGAAGTACTTATTCCACTGAGCCATCTTCTCAGTCCTATTTTATTTTATAGATTTTATTTTATCTTTTTGAGGCAAGTTCTTGCTATGCAGTTCCGGCTGGCCTTGAGCTTACTTTGTAGCCCAGACTGGTTTTGAACTCCCAACAATCCTCCTGCTTCAGCCTCTCTAGTGCTGGGGGTTACAGGCATGTACCACAGTGCCTGGCTGGAAAAATTGTATTTTGAAAATTTAGTAAGTTAATGTTTTAAATAAATTTCCATTGTATCAAAAATAAATATTTAAACAGCAATAAATAACCTGTTGTTATAAACTGATGGGGAGTTTTATATGTAGAAACGTCTCCCTCCTATAAAGCAACTAAAATCAGACTTAATGTACATCATAGTGACGTCAGGAAACAGCTCAGCAGTTTGTAGACATCTGAATTTGTAACTGTTACCCCAGAATCAATGCTAAGAATCAGGTCAAAGGCAATACCCTGACCAGGAAGCATCTGTCACAAGCTGAGACACAGGTTTTCTTTTGGGAAAGGAGAAAAAGAAAAAACCAAGAGGAGAAGATTTCTTATTTCTATCTTCCTGGAAAAAAAAAATTGCCTAAGAGATGTATATTTTAATTTTCACATGATCTATGTATTATTCATAGTTTGGTGATGCTAAATAGGCTCCTTTGTAAATATTACGTGTTTTTCTTTTCTACATGGGGCTTACGTTATTCTCAAATAATACTTTTGTTTTCTTTACAGAAAATTCTAAGTACATTAATTGTAGTGTGGCCATAGATAGAAGCTAATAGCAAAGCTTAAATGACATCTTTAACAAAACAACTCTATTGAAACTAGAACCAAATGATATTTGATTTTATCACTCTGATAGAAAGTGACAAGTTGTTGATTGCTGTTGTAACATTGAGAAAAATCTTTAACACAATTAAAAATATAGAAAAATAAAGAAATGGAGAACTAGGATAAGAGAAGATGACTGGGAATGGGCATTATCTCAACAAACCATATTGAGGTTTCTTCCAATAACATGATCAAAACCGTGTATTAGTCAGAAACTTTTTAGAGAAGCAAGCATGGGATAACTGATCTAGAATACTGGCTTATTATAGAAGTCAGATCTGAAGAAATTGAAGAAGCAGAGAGGCTGTCGTATGTTACTCTAGCTCTAATTGAGCTCACTGAGGATGTAAATGGTGGTTGCTGAAGTCTGAGAAGACAGGTCAAGTCTAAGAAGGAAACCCAAAAGAAAAAAGTGAGATTTGAATCTGCTTCTTACCATCTACAATTACGATGTTATGTTTTGTTTTGTTTTTCAGAATCGGGGATTAAATTTAGGCCATTGTGCTTGCCAGGGAAGCACTTATTCCACTGAGCTATGACCCCGGCCCCAGTTATGATGTTATGATGGCTCATAAAGCATGCCATAGAGCTGTACTCTCCCTGGTCCAGGACTTACAAGGCCACAGAGATGTGATTCACACTGATGCAGCCGAGACCACTCTACCACAGTGAGCTGGCTGACCAGGAAGAGCTATGGAGACCCACGCTAGTGCTTGCAGTTTAAAACCTGCTTTCCAGACTTCAATCAAACTCTCACATAGACAATGCCTAGAAAGAAGGAAATTCTGAAAAATGCAGTTTACAGTTGGCTAAGAAGACATTTAATTACGGCAGTGAAGCATGAATTATTTATTTGTTGTCCTCAGTGACCTTGGTCTCCAGTCATGAACTACTTAATAAGTACTCCATTGTTCCCTTCCTTTTAAAATATATGCTAGTTTATACACTATAAAATTTATGCTCATGACAGCAGCAATATAGTGGGGATAACAATTATTTACTTTAAACAAATTTATAATAATTTTACATTTAAAAATAGCAAAAAACAAACACTTGGGGAAGATTTATTGTTGTTAAACATTTTGGTATTGGTGTATGTTGAATTTTAAGTTATTGGATAACAAACATAAAAACACACCAAATAACAGTGTTTAAAAATGCCAAAGGGTTTAAACTAATAATGAGTTTCATATTTATCAGGCAACATCCACATTGTTGACATAAAACTCCAGTGTAAAACAAGAATCTTTTAGGATTAAAGAGACAAACCTTAATAAAAACAAAATGTACTGAGCCTTTCCAGTTACCTTCCTACTAGCAAGTTAGAAGAATTCCTTGTCAAAAAGTCCTGTAAGGCCTATCCTTGGTATCGTCAACATTGTGCATCTATTTGATCTAGTAATTTACTTTATGCTACCATTCAGATACCTCAAACATAGTCTGCAGCTTATAGAAAACTATAAAAAATGCAAAATCTACTGATTTCTTCCAATTAAAGAATAAACAAAAAGTGACTATAATGTAACATCAGTGACAACTTTATTTAGGGACCCAAAGTTAGTTTTTGAATATTTGAGACAAATTCTGAGCCCTTCTCTCTTACTTTTTCCTTTATACATTGTTTTTCCTCACAGAAACTGATAGAAAACTTAAAGAAACTGAAAGAGCTCTTAGACAAAGTGAATCAGGTAAAATATAATTAGATGTAACACTTTTTTTCTACTAAAAGCAATATCTAAGAAATTGAATATCATGCAGGATATACTTATACTAAGAAAAATTTCATCTATTAATTGAAATATAATGTAATTGGATGGCCTATCTGTTTTATTTGATATACTGACAAACATAATAATATCTCCACCAGAGCTTTTTATATTATTGTAAAATACTGACTAGCTCTATCCTGAGCTAAAGAAAAAAATCAAATCAAAAAGCATGTCTGAATTAGATAAATATTCTTAGGTACAAATGTTATCAGAAGTCCCAAAGAGGAATGCTCCCGGGCCTGTGTACCCACGTACACGCTGGACCCCACGTGGTCGCTGCCGCATCCCAGGGCCCTTGCTCTCCTAGCTAGCTCACTGTCATCACTATGCTTCAGCCAGTACACACAGAGGAAACCAGCTATTTATCTTCCCATCCCCCAGCAAGTGTTTGTTATCTTTACCTTTTCTCTAAATGCTTCTTCATAACAATCTCAGCTGTTAATGTCAGAAAGAAACAAAAAAGATTCTGTTGTCGTAAAAGTGCTTTGAACATTTTTTTTTATTATCCACTGTGGTGATATAGCTAGCTTAAAAAGTAATCTTTCAAACCATCAAAAAAGGAAGGAAGGGCTGTTGAAACTCACAAAAGATAAAAATAGGAGTGAAAACTGCAATTGATTCCAACTTGACGTTTTCAACAGCTTCTTTCCACTTTCAGAGTTGTAATAGCTTAACTTTTAAAGATATATTGGGTTGTGGAGTAGAAAAGGTATTATCAGCAAATAAAGTTTATATTACAAAACATGTGAGTGAAAGCAAACCACTAACCAACAAATAAAAATTAGTCAGATTAACAAGCTGTTTTAAAGTACTATCTCCTATCTCATGCCCTATAAAGATATTCATAAAATATATTTAAAAAATCTATATTACTGGGAAAGTTTATCACTGGCAGATTTCCAGTAAGTTTTATAGCTAACGTCTCTTGACACTCACAGTATTCATTATGGAAAGACCGATCTGGAAGATTTTAGGATAAAATAACATACTGCAGCTGTTTGTAATACAGACTATGTAATCTGATAATCTTGGATTAAATATGGATTATGTACTTTACCAGCTATGAGATTTTGATGAATTAATCTGTTTGTCTTCTAAAGTATTTATGAGGGTCTCATTTGTAAATTGTACTAGTGTCTACTTTATAGGGTTGCTATGATTACAGGGCTTAATGTTTGTAGCTTTTGAAACAAAGGAGGTATATTTTGCATGGGATTTGAGTGTGGCCTCTGTTCTCTCGGTCCCCAGTGTGTGGTGTTGAAAGACAGTGAAACTCTTAAGAGGCAGAGCTTTACGGAAGATGGTTAAGGGGGGAACTGAAGGAATTACCAAAGTGGTAGGTCAGTTCCCATGAGAATAAATCACTCTAAAGTGAGTTTGCCTTCCCTACCTCTCTCTCTTCCGTATATGCTCTGAACACTTATCATGGTCTGACTGAACGGAAAGACCCTTCCCTGGATAGAGGTTCCATGCTCTTAAATATCTTGATGTGTAAGCTAATAAAACTATTCATTTTATAAAGCAACAGCATCAGGTATTTTGTCACATTAACAAATTATAGGCTAAGAAAGGGTTCATTATTTGCTCTAAAATAATTGTCATCTATGACACATCCTGGTTTTTCCCAATAATATTATTCACCAATTATTCTATAGGATCATATGAAATTTTGCATTATAAAACTTATAAGAGAAGTAAAAAATAAGGAAGTTCACAGAAGAATAAATATATGTTCATTCATTCATTCAAAGGATTTATGCAGTGTAACTACTGTGTAGGAAGCACTGTAGAAAAAAGATTACAAATTTGGCTAAACAACTAACACTCACCCCCTATTATAGTAGAGGCCCCTTACACAACAATTGTCATGATACAAATATTCAGAAGGCATATTGCTTACCAGATCAAGGAAGAAGTGAAATAAGGTGCCCTTTAACATCAATACTTCAATTAAGCCCAGTCAGATAGTTGAGCTGATTAAAGTGCCTGCTTAGGCAGATACAGGGACCACTGCCTCAGAAAAAAGCAGGGGTAGCAATTCAATTAAGCCTTCAAAGTTGTACAAGTATTTTTCAGTAAAAGAAAGGAGGTTACTCAAAAGCAAAGATTTGCAACATAAGAATAGTGTGGGCTTTTATGTATCATGACATAGGGATATCAGAAAAATACAGGGATCTACCAGGTAAAATCTAGTGCAAGACTATTAGGATACCAGCCCTACAGTGGAAACAACTACCAAAAATGGAAGATCTTGTCCAGCAGTGTTATCATTTAGATCACAGGAAGATACGAATGAAAGGAGTTACAGAAGCGTAGTTTTCCCATTAAAATGATCATTCTGGAAATATAGAAAGAGTGTAATGGGGGTATGGTACAGAAGGGAGGAAGATCCCATGTGTTACAGTAAGCAACCTAAGATTCTGATTAACACAACGAAAATGTCAGTAAAATAGAGGAGAAAATAAACACTTAGAAAGTAGAACTAGCAAAGGTGCAGTGTGAAGGGCAGTCAGCTCTGAGCATCTGCTTTAAGACTCTGGATATAAAAAGGGTAAAATATTAGCTCAATTCATTAAATATCTGGCAGAATTAACTAGGATCCTAAGTTAGAAGCAGTGAATAGGTAATAAGAAGTCATCATTCGTCACGTGTTCATCTGGTAGATCTTTAATTTTCCAAAAATTCCAAAAACAGGGGAAGAGTCAGGGATAGCAGTCAGGGTACAAGACATTTGTTCAACTTTGCCTTCAGTGAAAGGCAAGGTACGTGCTATGAATTCAAACATGCATGGAGTTACTCAAAAGAGTGAAATGCTTAGCTATTTCTAGGGCATTTCACATAAAAAGGAATGAAAGTAAGAACACTAGTAAAATGAGATTTAAATATGGAAATGGGGTCAAAACTGACATAGGAAAAGAAAGCTGTGACTAAGGAGAGAGAATAATGAAAAGAAATAAATTATCAATGCCTACCAAGTGCCTCTCCAAACAACTAGTTAAGGGAGTTCTTTACCTTGAAAACAGGCATATTAATGAGCATAGCACATACTTTTTGTGACAACATCAATGTTACTTATTAAAATAAGAACTTTATGAGATATACGTAGAGTATATTAAAATGACAGATTAATGTAGAGTCCTAGTTTTCAGTAGTTTGTAATTTTGGCAGAACATTTAATTTCAAATGAAACTTGGCATGAGTTGAGCCTCTGTCAAATGTTATCCTTGCCAAATCTACAAACATCCAGTTCAGCTGTTTTGAGCTAATGTGAATGCCAAAGTAAAGAGTCTCTTTTGCATTCAATTTCACAACATTTTTCATTATAAAAGTCAAAAATGAGTAAATGAGTGTTTATTGTCAGAGTCCTTAATTAATATAAAACAGTCCTCACAAAAAGCAGAAATACAAAGTGATTCAGTGAGCACAGTAGCGGACAGAGAACTCCATATAAGCAATTATAGTCTTGCCACTAATTCATTGGCACTATCTGCATTCAGAGAAGTAACTGAGCATCTTTGTGCCTTGGCTTATTCAACAGTAAGATTGGAAGATTAATATAAACCTGAACAATCATAGCAATAAAGTGACAGGAAAGCATTTTTTTCAAATTTAAACCCCTAACTTCCCTTTGCATTATACGATTTCAGAGTTTCTAATGAAGATAAATAAACCTTGACATGTGATGACGATCTGTCTAAACTTGTACAAAAAGTTAAAATTACTCACACATGAAGTGTACGCTAGGAATTACTTAGGCTCTTTGGGAACCTGTGTTTATTCTTTCGAATCATTGGATATAATTTAGTTAATTAATGACTGGGTTCACTATTTTGTAAATTAGTGTTTCATTATATGAAACAACATCCTGGTGGCCTGAAAAATTTATTGCGTTATATTTCAAAAGAGATACCTTATGTATCAAGGAAAACAAAGAAATTTATTAGATCATTGAAAATGATGTAGAAATACCACATCTTTTTCAAGCATTCCTCATGTGATGGACATCTTAGTTGTTTCCAAGATTTTGCTGTCACACATTGCGCTGCTATAAACATAGGTACAAATATATCACTATGATACAATGGTTTAAGTTCCTTTGGGAAAATTCCAGTAGGGGAATAGTCAGCTTGAATGGGATTTCTAGTCCTACTTTTTTTGAGGAGTCTCCACACTGACCTCCACAATGGTTGTACCAGTCTACATTCCCACCAGCAGTGGAGAAGTGTTCCCTTTTCCCCACAACCTCTCCAACATTTGTTGTTGGTTGATTTCCTTATGATAGCCATTTTTTCTGGAATGAGATGGTATCATGAGGAATGGTTGAAAAATGTGGTATTTCTATATAATGGAGTATTACTCAGCTGTTAAGAATGATAAGTTTGAAGCATTTACACTGAAGTAGATGCCACTTGAACATATACTCATAAGTGAAATAAATCAGACACACATGTGAAAATATCATATAGTCTCCCTAGTATAAGAAGTGAAAAGCAGAAATACAAACGGAAATGTACAACAACAACTAAAATCAATTGAGTCCAATAAAGCAAAGTGAATGGCATATGCTGCAGGATACTAATCAGCTTTTCTTCTGGATGGTTAACAACCTAAGTTCACAGATCAAAGTTGGAGAAATAGAAGAGCCAACATTTTGGCCCTAGCCTTTCAAGGTCAGCGAAGACTCAGGACATAGGAGAACCTATAATGCAACATCATGAAACTCAGTTGAGCTTCACATTTTCTGAACAAGGAGATTATGGGGCCACAGAGCAAAGAGATCAAAGTTCTGTACTGTGCTTGGGGAGAGTCACATGGAGAGAAAACTTTCTCTCAGGCTCTCACAGAAAGCAAACTGGTCAAGCATTGGCTGTGACTCATCCACATGGATGACACAGACAAAGGATCTACAGAATAAGGTACAGGATTACAAGATAAACCCTGAGGGGACTTCACTGACCTCATCAGAAACATAAAGTACATGTGTTGGTATATAAGTCTTGCTCTGTCTAGGTCTTAACCATCCAGCAGAAAAGTATAAAAATGAATTGTACATCACGGGGCCATAATATTAAGTTGAACTGTAAATGGCTATGGTCAACAACTTCTTCAAATAACTCACCATTGTTGTGGAATGTTGGACGGTGTTAGATTGTATTGTCGAGTTCAAGCACCTAAGTTAGTTGAATGACAATGAGTGCCCATCTTTGACAGGTGTAGACAAAGGAAGGCGTATAGAAAGGAAGAATCATGCTGTGTGTGTATGGACAGTACAGTTGGGATAGATAACACTGTGCTTCTACATAATTCTATGAGAGGCAAGATTTGCACTGATGGTGGTTGGACAGGATATTATGTCGGCTTCTAGTACTATGGACAACCAGTAAGAAAACAACAAGGTAGAAAGTATTAATTATTGAATCTTTGATGTAATTCAGGTATAAAAAATAAGATACGCAAAGAGCTACACTCTCTTTATTTACTGATAAGAGACATACAGTGTAATAATATCTGTAAGTATAATATCATGTATGAACCTTCTATGATACCAAAACATTATGAAAACAGTTTGCAATGTATTAATTTATCAAATCCATCTCGTCCAGGTATCTTAAAACTATCTCATTGATATTTGTACTTAAATAAAACAAAAATGAAAAAAAAATAATAAAATAAATAAATAAATAAAATGAAAATGATGTAGGTCTTCTCTAGATATAACGAGTAAAATTTTCATTTTGTTAGTCATGATAGGGATCAGGAAGTTCTCCTAAATGGTACAGTTGGTTGACTGATAGTCTAAACTGCCTTAAGGACATGTTACACACTACAGTTACGGATGACTTCAATTGATAGACAAGTCTGAATCCAACAAATTCTGCATTCATTCGTTTTGAGACTACATAAAACCACACCCTGAAGAGGACAACGTAAATAAATATTTGGTCATATAATTAGTAACAAATATCCGGATATCCACTATTACATAGAAATAAATACAAAGGAAGTATACAATATTATACTATGTATTTTTTCACATTTCATTACATTATACTTACTGTAATATTCTATCATAAGTAAACACTTTCAATGATCACAGTGGAAAGGTGTTTGATTCTAAAAATCAAAGGGAGATTTATATTCTTAATCTCACTTGTCTAGATATACATTGTGTTTCATTCCAAAATAGAAGTGTAGTTATCAGCTTTCTGTAGAATAAGTTTAGAATATTTTAATTAAATATGATTTTGAAAGCTTGCATAATGTACACTGAACTCTATTGAGCATTTTTAAAGTCAAAATGAAATGATACATTTGGTAATAAGGCCTATATATGTCTATTTTGAATTTTAGCTACAATTACATAAAATTCATGATTCCATCAATCAGAAACCTATTTGACTGCTAATGACAAGTTCAGTAATTTTTAGAATGTAACTGGCTAAGCAGACACTATTATTATTAGACAGGATATCAGCCTTGCACTGAATTTAGTAGGAATTATTTTTAAAACCATAGGCAAACAATCAGTAGACCATTAGAAGTTGCCCTAAACTAACCAGGGTTGGGTAGCAGGCAGAAATTATGAAACTTTGGCTCTCCCAGTCTATGTGATAAACAAATCATATCCATATTTTCTTTATATTAGATATTTAATTTCAATAAATATTTCATTTGAAGTTGTTTAATATTTGTTGCTCAATATTATGAATGACTACATGAACTTAGTATAGTTAGTATATGAGTTGTGATAATAATTGCACATGTAGAGAAGATATATATGCTTATTTTTATAATGTACTAACATTACAGCTACCACAGAAATTAATTTTAAAATTACAAATTTTTGTCATCAATAGGCATGGATGCTTAACGTATCTTTTAGGGTGACTTCAAGTGATAATGATTCCATTTTGAAAGAAATGGTGTAATACCCGATGTATTTCTTATTTCTAAACATGTGATGAATTCATACCCAGTTCAGTTAAATTCATTCACACATTAACCAACTAATGCAGATGAAACAGATATTCTACATCAAGTCAACCACATCCCCCCAAGCTGTATATCTTAAACAAGGTTCAACACTTATGTCTGGGTCTTT
Organism: Ctenomys sociabilis; assembly: GCA_004027165.1. NCBI lineage: Eukaryota > Metazoa > Chordata > Mammalia > Rodentia > Ctenomyidae > Ctenomys > Ctenomys sociabilis. Next base: position 12,215 of record PVKA01033183.1, on the reverse strand, counting down.
TAATCCTGCTTTTAGGCTGGCAAGATGCTCAGCACATTAAAGCACCTCCTTAGGCCGACTCAGGGACCAGGGTTCGATCCCCAGCTTGCCGTGCCAGCCCCATCCTCTGGGGCACACTGAGATGAGATTGGGTGTGGTGGCACACAGTATAATCCCAGCGCTTGAGAAGCTGAAAACGGGAAGATCACTGAGTCTGATTTGTGTAGCAAGACCCTATAGACCCTGAACTAAATACATAAGAAATGAATGAATAAATAAAATAAAATGTAAAAATAAATCCTGCTCTTACACCATTCTCCTATGTCCTCGAGTTTTCATTAACAATCTAGCTCATTTTATCTACTATGCACATCTCATGCTTTCATTGCTACCTTATCGTACCACAGACTGAATCATTAACTTAATTATAGCTGCGATTACAGCCTTGAGATTAATAACCGACATTAAACCTGTCCTTCAGTGCCCACTGGGCTGACACCATCTGGGCTAGTATTAACCTATGTATCAAATTTGTTGAAACTAATGTCAAACAAATTCCATAAATATAAAAAACTGTTGAGTTAATGTAGGTGTTTTTTGTAATGATGCAAGCATGAGTGGATTGCTTTATTTCTGTCATACAGTGATCAGTGTAGAAAACAAAGCTAACACTAAACTTTATCTAAATCACTTGTCTGTAATGTTTAAGAAAGATATCATTTTAAAATATTGACAATTTCTGATTATTAACATAATATTTTACATAATGCTTAAAACAAATTACTTTGGGAAGATGTACTACAGTGCTTTTATTGCCTCAGTGGGAGAGATGATACAAGAAAACTTGTTACAGACACGAGTACAGGAACATTTTGAAAGGACAAATTTTGCAGGTTCTTTTTTAGAGAAGCTTACGTTCTTCATATTTTAACGTAATGGAGCCTTTTACTTCAAATTTTATGCTACATTTTAAAGAAAATTTCTATAACAAAGGTTAAAGATATTTTAATTCCTCTTTTAGTATAATAATGAATGTAGGTAAGTTCATTAAACTATTCTATTTTGACATGTTTCTATAATATTCTATTATAAATTTTAAATAGATATTTTTTGGGGAAAAACACTATCTCTTCTGAAGTAAATTATAGTAATCACTTCCTTCCTTGGCCATATCCTTCCAGTTGTGGTCAATCTTTGTAAATACCCTTTATGGTGGAAATTACCTGTAACCTTCATATTTTATTTCTTCTTCAGAACAATTTGATGTAGAAGCCTATAATCCTAATATAAAGTATGTTTTAAGAAATGCTTCAATGAGTAGCATATTTTCGTCACCACTTTTGGCAACCCCTGCTTTATATTCTTTTGTATTTTACTTTTCATTTTCATCCTCTTGGGCAGACTTTTCTTCATTTGGAAAAACAAGTGTCTTAAGTACTCAGTGCTAGCCCGGTCTAGTCTTAATATATTTATATCATCATTTTGCAAATATCTGTCTATATCACTGATATTGCCAATATAAAAATTTAGAGGAGGAGTGGAGGGTAGCATTGAGTTATTTACATCTATGAGGTATTGTAAATAGCTGCAAACTTTATTTCATTTGAAAGTACTTAACAATAGATAATTTCTCAGTTTTGTCCATATATTATCAATTTATGCTAATCAAAGTCATGGCAGAAAAATCTATAAGAAATGTTTTATCAAGGCCTTGTTAAATATGTGTGAAGACAGAAAGAGAAAGACAGAGGAGATAAGATATCTGTCATTCAACGCTTGGCATTTCCTTCTTGCTTATAATTACAAAATCACAAGTCAGAAAATTCAGCAGTCATAGAATAAGTGAAAATGTCAATGCTATATGATGTAAGCTTTGAAAAAGAAAATGTTTTTGATTAATTACCCTCTTTTATCCCACAAATAATTGTGTACTGGGGGCCTACCAGTTAGCTCAGTTGTTTAATGACCTGCTTATGCAAATGCAGTCAGGCACGTGCTACTCTGATTCAATCCCCAGGTCCTCATGTCTTACCAGACCTACCCTTAAGGCATCCTGAGCCAGCCAACAAAAAATCCTTCTCAACTTTGTGATCAGCCAAATAGCTCAGAAGATTAAAGTTTCTGCTTAGGCAAGCACAGGGGCCAAGGGTTCAATCCCTGGGCCTGCCATGCCATCCCCACCCTCGAAGCACCAGAGACAGCAATTAAGACTGGGCATGGTGGTGCACCCCTGAAATCCCAGCTCTTGGGAAGCTGTAAACAGGTGGATCACTACAAGTCTGATCTAGTAGTGAGATCCTGAACATCCTGCAGACTCTTCCCTAAAATACAAAAAAAAAAAAAAAAAAAAAACAAACAAACAAAGCAAAATCAAAAACTGTGTTGTACAGTGCAATTAGCAAAACCAAATAAAAGCCTGTTAAAAGTTTCAAATTCATTGTAGAAAATACCCCAAACAGCGCAGTTTTCTGAGTCCTTTTTCACATTTTATTCTAACCTCCAATATTATATTGTAGTGACTGTCAATTCCCATGTGGTATATTATGACACATTTTTGAGAAACGGAAGATAGTTTCTCTGCATAAACATAGATTTATCAACTTGATCTTGTTGCTTTTGTCATTGTTGTCTTACTCATTTGGTGTTGATTTTAATCAGTTTTTGTTACAGAAGTGACTTGCTCAGTTTATTGTCAAAATTCAGATTTCAATCACGTTTACAGTCAACAAAACTCTATTCACATGTCATGACGACAAAAGTTTTGTACTTCATAGATGCCTCTCTCTAGAAATTTTCCAGAAAAGTTTGTCTGAGGTAAGTTTCTTGTAGGTAGTGCCAATGATTATATAAGATTATGAGATCCTATATACATTTCTCTTTCTTTCTTTCTTTCTTTCTTTCTTTCTTTCTTTCTTTCTTTCTTTCTTTCTTTCTTTCTTTCTTTCTTTCTTTCTTTCTGACTATCTGTCTGTCTGTCTTTCTTCCTTCTTTCTTTCTTTTCATATAGGGCCTCACTACACAGTTCAGACTCGTAGTGATCCTTCTGTGCCAACCTCTCCAGCACTGGGTTTACAGGTGTGCACCACCATGCCTGGTTCCAGGGCCAGCATGGAGTGCCCAGGGTTCCAGAGCCGGCAAAGCATGGGTTACCAGGGATCAAACTTGGGCCCCTGTGCTTGCTAGATAGACACTTAGGACCCTGAGCTAATATGTATCTTTCTGAAGTGCAAAAATATCTTTATTGTTTTCTTGAAAATGAAGCATGAAATTCAAGCAAGCAAACTTTTCATTTTCATTTACTTATTTATTTATTTATTTTTGCAGGAACAGGGATTGAACTCAGGCCCTTGCTCTTCCACTGAGTCACCTCCCTGGCCCCCAAACTATTAATTTTAAAAGAAAAATTAAAAAAAATAAAATTAGTTCTTATTTTTCTAAATTAATTATTAGCTAAAGAGAACATACTGATCTTGAGGATAAATGCTAAATAGATTACATTTCCAATTTTTCAAACATCATAGAGGATGCATATTTTCTGCATAAAATTTTTTGAAATTTGTAGTAATTACACTAGTAAAGGGAAGGAGAAAATCAAGTCAGCATATCATAAATTATAGTTGAAATACAATATTAATAAATATAAAATCTTGAGCTGATAATATAACGACAAAGAACTTCTGTATATTTTTATACTTCTTGGTACTCCATGAACAGAGTCAGCACCTTAAAATAATGCAGAAGCCCTTAAACAAATCATTTAGATTCTCAGCATTTATAGTTTTGGACTCAGTATATTGCTAAGGGCTTTGCTGTTTATCTCTTAATTCTTTATTGTTTAATAATTTTTCTTCACAGATGGTGACATGCAAATTATATTTTCCCAATGTAAATAGCACTGGGAACGCAGATTACAAACCCGAGTAAATCAGATTTGTGTTAGGTAGCAATGACAATGAAGAAAAGGACACATGGAGATGCCAAACAAACTTCTTGTTTCACTCTACTCCGTATGGCCTTTTGATTCCTAAGCAGGTGGAGAGTCATCAAACAGATTGTATCTCAGTATTAACTCAATCTCCTCAACCGTTTACATTGAATTAAGTGTGGGTACTTGTCAATTCACATAATTATGTTCAGCTGACTATGAGGACATTGCCATTAGTGAAAAGAAAACCGACCTAAATTGGCACAGTTCTGTTTTGTTCTCAGCAAAAAATCCACACGTGTACAGGCAGCTCCTTTCTACCTCGGGTGACAGAAGCAACCTCATTACCTCTGTGCTATGCAATTCCTCTACCTCACTTAGCAGGAAAGCCAAAGAAGTTATTCTCATGAATCTGGCAATCATATCCAAATTGTGTACTTAAGGTAAGGTTAGAATTCTAAGTACCTACTTTAAAAATTAAGAATTAAGAGGGGAGTTTGTCAAAAATCAAAGAAGAACGCTGCTGTTAAAACAAAAAATTCCTTCCTGAGAAACAGTTGTGTAAATATCCTAAACGGTTTTAAAACAGAACAGACTTGGCACTTCAGCCTCCCATATTCCTCCTCCTTGATTTTCAAATATGGATTTGACTTAAGGAGCATAAGCCGGTGATTTTAATGCTGATTTGGACTCATAAGTTAGAAGCAGAAAACTCTCTCCCTCTAATATCCTAAACATATTTTTAGTATAATAATTACACTCCCTCCCCGTTAAGTTTACTGTTCAAGGAGGAAGGAGTGAATATAATCTCAGAAGGTTCTGATAAAACATTTAATGATGATACCACTGTCAGCTTTACATTTCAACAGTGTTGTCTTGGTTACTTTTCTCTGGATCACTGAGCACTCTGAATCCAATTCCGAGGAACCAATTCTCTACGCTGCTATCGTCGTGGAACCTGCTGTGGGCTCTGCCATTCCGGAACATGGTGCTCTGCCGCTTTCTTCTCCAAGCAGAGTCACTCACTTTGCATTTTTGAGCCGGCAAAGGGTGGTAACCTTCTTGGCTACTCAATTTATGAGGTCTCTAAAATTAGAACTTTTCTTTCATATATCTGACTGTCACAACTATTTTAAGGTTTTGCATAAAACCACAGGTATTATAGGGTGCAAATTATAAAACTTAAAATCCTCTTAAAAGCAGTTGACCAGTGGCTGTAGCTTTTAAGGTGTTCAATGGGCCATCAAGTTGGTTTCCTAGTATTTGAGCTCTGTGCATATTCTAAGTCAGCATCAAATACACTTGATGTTCATTTATTTATGAGATAAACTATATGCATAGTTAGAGACAGATGTATTAATTGCATAGACTTTAATTTGATCACTATATCCATCATTTATAACCAACTCAATATACAGAAAATTGCCATAATCTCAGGTTGCTTCACCCAATCCACCTTCCTTTCAAAAACATGGACAATATATTAGCCTTCTTTACCATGATAGATTAATTTTGCTTGTTCTTGAATAGATGACAGCAGTATTGATACATGACGTACTGCTAACTATGTACCACATAATCTATTAAATCTGGTTTCTTTCATAGATTGTCATATTCCTAAGAATCATCCTTGTGGCTCTACCAGTGTTTTCTATAAGTCATATTCCAGTGTACAAATATATTATGATTCATTTAACCATTTTCACATAGCAGATCCTTTGAACAATTTGTAGTTTGGAGCTATTGTAAGTAGTTAGAATAAATACTTAGAATAAGTCATTTTGGATACATATGTCAAATTTTTTTTGGATAAAAAATGAGTAAATTTACTGAGCATGTTAGGCTAATGAGTAAATATTTATTTACTCACAAGTAATTTTGCCTGTCACATAGCTTTGACCTTATATGGTAAACTGAGCAACTAATTTGAAAACAATGATATACAATATACCAATAGCTGTTGAATTCCTATCACCTTGTTTAATAAAATTCTGTATTGCTTTTAATGTTCTTTTCATTCTGGTTTTTATTCTCTTTTATAATAGAAATGCTTTCCAAAGAAGCGCATCATTTTTTATTCCAAATCAATTCTCTTGTCTCCTCCATTTGCTGTTTTTCCTATTAAATTTTTATCATTCTATCATTCCAGCTACTGAAAATAGCAGCTAATTGTAGTTTGGTTTTTTCCCTCATGACCGACAATGCAGAACAGAGATTCTAAAATAGAGTTCCTTATCAGTGATGCCAGCATTATTAAGAAACTTATTGGAAATGAAAAAGGTATACCCTACCTCAGAATTTATACATTAGAAATCCTAGGGCTGGAGCAGTAATTTCTATGTTATTTGGATCCATAAATAAAATGTTTCACATGTTCAAGTGATTATATTGGTCGCCCAAATTTTACAGAAATGTTAGGGAATTTAAGACATTATAATTTAGCTAATGGGAACCACTTTGTACAGTAGAAAATAGTCCTCACCTTACAGGTAATGTTCAAAGTTATTGAATTGCTTACCAATCAAATTCTGCATCTTTGTGCAGTGTAGTCTGACACATTTATCTCTCTCAAATCAACTACTAGTATGCTGCTTTAATATAGGACTTTACATTCACATCATAGATTAAATGTATATCAGCTAATTATTTGATTATTTAGTCATAAATTATATTATGTAGCTCATTTGAATTTTGTATCTGATAGTTACAGCCCCAAATCATTTTTTTCAATGATTTTTTCTTCCTAGAATAAATTTCCAAGAGTGTCTCTCAGTGATAGATGTTTCAAGTGTTTATTTCATTGAAAATAATTTTATTGCACACTCATTTTTTCAATTGTCAGCCTAAATATGTCCTTGAAGTTCTTTTTTTGTGTTTAGAACAGGGTCTACAGGGTCTCAATATGTAGATTAGATTAGTCTGATAAATACGTTAAAGACCTCCAGTGTATTACATGTGTTCTTCTTTATATAAATTGTCTCAATTGAGGAATACAAAAAACTCTTTTTAAATGGTTTTGATTATTTTCTATATCAATAAAGTCCTGACTAGGGCATATGACTTACTCAGAACAAATGATCTACTGAATCTGGAATTACAGTTCTATACAGGTTGTCTGACATGTCACTTGGCCAGGCCCCTGACAATGCTACATTTGTAGCTGTCTAATGCTACATTTAATATTTTCCCACATCTGTGTAAAGTCAGTGAACAAATATGGTAACAAGTTCTGAGACACAAATTGTTTTCAGTTAAATCGATGTGTCCAGTTTGCACTTCAGCCTTCAGCGTCATCACCTGGGAGAGGACAGAAACCTTTTCCCTGCAAAGTCCCACACCCATATAATAGCCATGTCATCCAGGGCCAGGGAAAATTCTCCAGGGATTACTGATAAACTGATCAAATCTAACAACTGTGGCTTCTAAAAGATATCACAAAATAAAACAAACTTGAAGCCACTTTGTTTTATTGTTTACCCCATGTTTATGTGTTACAAACAAGCAGATTCAGCCCATCAACACATTTATTTTCTTCTTTGTCAGATAAGTTTTCCTGTGTAGTTCAGGCTGGCCTTGAACTTGCTTTGTAGCCCAGCCTGGCTTCAAACTCATCACCCTTCTGCCTCAGGTTCCAGCGTGCTGGGATTAAAAGTGTGTGCCAGTATGCTGGTTCAAAATTTTGCAATGAGATCAAATATCTAAGTTAAAGTATTTCAATAACAAAATATAATATTGAGAAATATGATTAAAATTTACATACCAGCCTACCTCTATTATCTACCTTTTAAAATACTCTTAGCCATATTCTAAACCTTAAGCTGTTTGAGAGATACAAAATGGAAAACCTATGAGTTGCCTTTATAAATTTGGATATAAAGTAATTAGAAAGACCAAAATATGATTTTCCCAGGAGTTAAATATCAGAAAAAATTAAAACCAAATAATATCTTATGCAATTTGATTCTTTCTTTAATCTCAATGTTGATGTATACTTGTTAAAGTCTCAGTGGAATGAGATTTATTATGTAATTTTATAGCCTCACAAGTTGAATTAATTCCATGACAAGTTTCTGATGTCTCTCATTAATGAAGTGCACATATCCAAATTTCATAAGGAATTTAAACATTAATGAGAAAATAGTCCTATTTTTAAAATAAGTAAATGACTTAAAACTTTTTTACAAAAGACAAGTAAAAGGCCAAAACTACAAGAAAATGTTTAACATCACTAATATAAAAAAATTTAACTTTAAATCACAATATTCTATATGATCTCATATCTGTTAGAATGGCTATTGTTGAAAAACTGAAAGCTAGCAAGTGCTGGATGAACTATGGATAACAGAGAATAATTGCACACTATTGATGAGAATTGAAATGTGTATAATAACTGGAAAAACATGTGGAGGCCCTACAAAAAGCAGAACACAGAATGACCATATATCCCAGCAAACTTATTTCTAGGTCTACACACATACTCAAAGGAATTGAAATAGCTATTCTGATGAAATCTCTCTCTCATTTATTCATCGCAGCATTGTTTACTATAGCCATGATTTGCAAGCAACCTATCAACAGATGAATTGATTTTAAGTGTTTGTCACAATGAAATACTCCATAGCCTTTTTAAAGAATGGAAATCTATCATGTATGGAAGCAGATAAATCTAGAGAATATTATGTTAAGTGCAATAAGCTAGGCACAGAAAGAAAAATACCACACATTTCATTGGTATGTGATTCCAAACTCCAAGAACTAGAGAAGAGAGAAAGTATCCAAAGTTGAGGAAAGTGTAAGGAGGGCAAAGCAGGAAAGGTGAGGTGGTGATCAAAGGACACACAGATTTAGGTGCAAGAAGTCCTGTGGCATGCTTCAAAGCAAGGCAATCACTACAGTTTAGAAATTAAATCCTTCTTAAAATCATAAATTCCCATCCTGTGATGCCATTGGGAGGTGGTGGAATCTTTAGGCTGTAGGGCATAGTTGGGAAAAGTTACATCACTGTATGGATGTTCTTGAATGGGACATTGGCTTTGCAGTCACTTCCTGTCTCTTTCTTTGCTTCTGGCTGCTACAAGGTAAGGGATTCTTCTGCTACATGCTTCTGATATGCTGTGATATGCAACTATAGACCTGAAGGCTATAAGAGCAAGGGACCATGGACTGAAACCAGAAGACAAAATATACCTTTTTTCCATATAATTTCCTTATCTCAAGTATTTTGTCACAGTGGCAGGACTCTAACTAACTGTAAAGTATTAACTGTTATGTTAGTAACTGTAGTTTATAGCTCTGTTTTGTTTTTCGAGGTAGGATCTTGTATGTATTCTAGATGGACCTTGAACTCACTATAGCCCACAGTGACCTGGAATGCATGCCAGTCCTCCTGCCTAAGCCTCAAGAAGTTATGAAATTACACACATTCTATACCATGCCCTGATTTAAAAAGACACATATTTCAAAAGTGATAAAAGAGTGAGTTTTGAATGTTCTCACTATAAAAATGTGCAATACATTTAGGTTGATGGTTTCAACTCCGTCTAGCTTTATGCATTCCAAAATGCCTACATGAATTGAAATCTATGTCAGATTACATCCCATTAGTACATACAATTGTTATATGCCAGTAAAAATGTATAAGACCATTTGAAGACAATAACTTTTGCACAATTAATATAGAACGACTTTCATACTTTACCAAATTTAAAAGCAGGCCAACTCCTCCCAAAAGAAAAGCATTTCCTCAGATAAAATCATGTTCCTATAATCTACTAGTCAGTACTGCCAAAGATCATAACAGAGACCCTAGTCTCAGAGGGAAGAAGGTTTCAGAGAACAAAATATCAGATCAATCCTCCCCAAGATGTTTTCAGATTATGATGCTTGTAAACTTAAATTCAACTAGGAGAAATAGGTTCGCAGAATTTTAATTTTGCCAATATGCAGTAACATTTTCTGGGAGAAGACTAGCATCTCTCCTTTCTAAGCAAAAGAATAACTGCATCCTTTCTAAGTTTAAAGATGTAGTATAATGGTTGCCCTTTTCACCAGTTCTTAGTTCAGATTTCCTAGAAACAGGGCCTGAGTGATGGGTTCCTGCTCCAGTGACTTACTGAGGATAAGCTTTCTGATGATAGTCCAATGGGAAGTTGGTTGAACACTTTAGGAGACAAAGACAGGCAAGCTATGTTGTTAGCCCTGTTCTAGACTCTGCTTGGTCCTGTAAGGGTGCTTGGGTGTGCAGTGGTTCTGGGGGTGCAGCTGTGAGTTGTTTGAGCAGGCACTTGAGCATCAAAACACTATTGAAGGAGACCAAGAGGAGTCTCCCAAAGCATCTACTACAACAGGGAAATGGAGGTTAAAAATATGGAAGGGCATTTTTTAATGATTATTAGTTGCCATGTTCTATAAACAATTATCCATGAAGAAGGAAGTAATTTTGATATTGTCAATTTATGAAGAGCCATCACAAAGAAGCCTAAAGATTTGATAACACATTTTGAATTTTATGTTATATCAATTGAAGAATCATGAATACTAAATTAATGAATCTATAATTCATTTCTTCTACCAGAATATACTTTAAATATAACTTTACAGGATAAATTGTTAGAATCAGCTACAAGAGAAGGATTGGAGATGGATTTTTAAAGTATAGTATATTTTGCTTCTTTTTGAAATGAAGTGAATATCCTAAGCATGCAAAAATTACATTAAAATGTCTCTATTCCTTCCCATTAATAAACATATGTGAGATTGACTTTTGCACTTTGAGTGGTAACAGCATGAAAGAGAAGGGGGAAAACCATTTTAAATGACATTATTCCCTATAAATGGCAACAGTTCATCCTGTATTAATAAAAACAAGAAAAGGAATATAAATTCACTATAAAACTTAACTATTAATAGATGTAAATTTGTTCCAATATTGTCTGCATTAGTGGGGGTTCTCTAGAGATATTTGAAAAAATAGGAGACAAAGGGAAGGGGAAGAGACAGACAGATAAGGAGAGAGAGACAGAGAGAGAAAAGGAGAGGAAAGGAAGTAAGAGAAGAGGAGAATGGGGAGGGGAGGGATTGGCTCATATATTCTTGTGAGATGAGCAATCCATCACAGACCCTCTGCAAGCTGAAGGCACTGTTGTAACTCAGGTACCAAAGGCCTTAGAATCCTATAAGGTTATGGACTATTAGTTGTATTTATTATTTATAACTAACTTATTTTACTACCAGTTCTACATTCCCTTTGCCTTCAGAAAGTACTCCCAGTGGTCATGATTTTGTACCTAGTGGGTACCTTACATCTTCCTCCCCAAAGTTTTGAGCCTACGTAATCTCTCATTGACTTTACTTGCAAGGCATGACTTAGGGATAACCTGCGGGATCTCTTATATCCCCGGCATGCTCTTTCATGCTATCATTATGGAGGACAAGTCCAATTTCCTCTTGGCTATCAGGATTACTTACTCCAGCAATATTTTGGCCCTCATCTAGCCAGTATTCTCAAAGACATGAAGAGCCCAATGTGGATGGATGGCAGTCTTAACTTTCAGTTCAATAGAATTGTTTTTAATGGTGGCAACACTCCTTGCACTAAAATTAAAACCTACAGGGCTGAAGCATATAGTTGTGCAAATAAGCACAGCTTGTATGGTTGGACAGAGTTTCATATCAGGGCTTCAGGACTGGCCTCTACTGTTGGTAGAAGGGGACCTAGGAGAGGTCATAGTCAGCCAGGCTGGTAAGTGGATGTCCGCCTTGCTAAGTCCATGCCTGAGATTTTGCAACCACTGCCACCTTCTTCATGATCCTACTGGGTGACGAAAGGGGTTGTGCCCTGGATCTAGATAATAACTCAAAGCCTCGTGTCTTCATAGGTGGACCTTTTTGGAACTGGTTGGATTGAGGATGTATGATTCTGGTATGAAGGGCATGCGACAGCTACGTGTGCTTAGCGTAATATGGGTGTGGATAATGGAAGCCTCACCTTGAGTGTGGGTGGTACCCATCAGTGGGTTCATGGAATCTAAGGGAAAAAGAAGGAAGGAGGAGCTGCTGCTGCTGCTGCTGCCTGCCTTGCTGTGGAGGGTTTCTGCTCTGCCATGTTCCTGTGCCATGCCATCCTGCTTTGGAGTCAACAGGTTATAAGCTGAAACTTCTGAAAGCTATGAGCCAAATAAATCTTTGTTCTTTTTACTTTGGGTGTTGGGCATTTTATATTAGCAGTGAGAAAAGTAACTAAGATAAAAGGAATGCTGCAGGGCTGGGAAGATAACTCTGTGGAATAAGTGCTTGCCTAGCTAGTGCAAGG
>PVKA01033182.1:13205-24825 GCA_004027165.1 Ctenomys sociabilis | reverse complement strand
GCATGGCTTCAATGCCCACCTAGAAAACAGTGATCAAAGGCCTGGGGGTTTGGTGGAATAAGCACTTCCTTGGCAAGTCAAGGGCAGTTCCGCCAACAAAAACAAAAACAAAGTGTACTAAATACAAATAAATAAATGTAGTTTTGGAATGGGAAGATGGCTGGCTCAGTGGAATAAGTACTTCCCTGGCAAACGCAGGGGCTTCAGTTCAATCCTTGGTTCCACCAAAAAGAAAAAAGAAAACAAAGTGTTTCGGGTATAAACATAACCTCAACAATTATTATGCTTTTAAGTTTTAAACAGTTTTTTAAGCCAAGCCCTAGTCATTTTTCCATGAACAAATACCATCAATAGTCATCAAAAATTATACAACTTTTAATGAATTCAAATATTCAGAACTGTTCAAACATTTTTAAGTCATCTAAAGAATGGAATGAAAAATCAAAAAATGTAAGTTCAACTACAATATAATTTAAGAATTGACATACAATGTCAACTATGTAATTGCAGGGGGAAAAATCTAAATCAGAAACTTCCCATCCAAGGGGGCTAAGTGGGACACTTAACAAGGACCCTAACTTCTGTGATTACATTTTCTCCTTTGTTAAGATAGATTTGTCTTGATGGAAAAAAAAGAGAACCATGTAAGAATTACCAGTCAACAGTTTGTGGACAATACGCCTTAAAACCCTGATTTATACTATTCATGAGAGCTTTTAAAATTCGTTTATGAGAATTAGGTTTTGGTTATCAAAAGCAATTTCCTTGATTCTGAGGAAAGAAAACTAAGGAATCAGCAGTCATTTATGCCTTAAAGCAATCATGTACATTTTTAACTCTCTAATGGGATTGAACTTGAATTAGGAATGTCATTAGCAGAATAAAGTAAATTTTTTGATGCACAGTGCCAGGTTGACAGTGCAGGCCCATAATCCTAGCACTTGGTAGGATGAGGCAAAAGGGTTTCTGCTCAGTTTAAGGCTAGACTTAACTATACAGTGAGGCACTGTCTCAAAAAGACAAAAAAAAATTTTCAGATGCACAACAATTACTCAAACATGACCAAAACTATATATATTTTCAAAGTTCTTGGATATAAATTCTCATGTATCTACTTAGTAAATCCAATTTTTTGGGCTTTCAGATAGCAGTGGATACTTTCAAGGAGAGTTAAATAACTAGTAGCATTATTATGTGGTCTACAAATGCATGCAAATATACATTTACCCATAATGAGCTCAGAAACCCACTTTCCGAGGTCACAGCAAAAGCATACGAAGTTTAACAAACTTAAGTGGTTAAGCAAGAAGCTATTTTTTTTTTTTTCCTTCCTCCCCTTAACCCGGTTTTGTCATCAGGTTAAGTGAGTTTTCTTGAGTTCCAAACTCCTCGGCCTTCAAAAGGAGAAAATACCACAGGCCTTCAAACTGCAGGATACGGGAGTGGGGACAGTAACACTTCCTTCCACTCAAGTTACAGACCGAGAGGACTAACTACGGAGCAGTATTTGGAAAACCAATTAACTCTCGGACGAAGTGCCCCCGCCGGGATAGCCCGCAGCAAGTCCTAACAGGGGGAGGGGGCCCAGGCGGAAGAAGTCGGCTAGGATGCATCGGAATGTTAAGACTTTCCCCAAGTTTCACTTCAACGCTGAACCAAACTGGCAAAAATGACCGAACGTTCTGGAAGTGGAAAAGCAGCCGCGGTCACATCCTCAGCAGGAATTAAAAAGCAATGGAGATCTTCGAATTAGTCACCGCTTCCAAACACCAACTTTTAATCACAGCTGAACTGGGCAGGACCAGGCCTGTGAGTCAACCTGCAGCGTATTATCAAAGGCTTGGGGGCAAACCTCGCCGCAGTAAAGCGCGACCCAGGCCTCGCGCGACGCGCAGATGTGGCTGTTTAAAAGCGTTTCAGGGGGGTGTAAATAACAGCCTGCGACGGGGGGGGGTGGCAACGCGACCCCCCGCGGGCCGAGAGCGGCTCAGCCCGGGGTCCAGGCAAAGGGCAGCGCCGGGCGGATGGCGCCCACACACGACTTCCAGGAAAGTCCGCGCCTGGGAGCCGGCGGCCAGGACGCCCGGCCCGAAGGGCAGAGGGCCCGGGCGCGGGTTCGCCCCCCCGAGCCGCTGCGCGGAACGGCGCGGGGCCGGAGAGGTGGCCGGGCGACCCGAGAGCCGCCGCGGGGCCGGCGCACCCCCCCCCGCCCCGGGCGCGGTGCGGGGCGCGGCAGCGCGCGCATTGTGCGGCCCCCGCCCCCCTTCCTTCCTCCCCGCCGCCCGCGCCAACCCGAGCGCCCCGCGAAGAAAGAAAGGAAGCGGGGGAGGACGCCCCGCCCGGGGCTGCAGCCGCGGGAGAAACTCCGGCGGGCAGAACAAATCTCAGCCCGGGACTCGCGGGGTGGCAGGGCGCGGGCGGCGGCGGCGGGCGTACCTGTCGCGAGTGGGACTTGGGCTCCGGCGGCTTGAAGAAGGAGTCGGGCAGCTTCCGCAGCCGCATGGGCACGGTCTGCGGCACGTTCGCCGTCTTGGGGTTCATGACGGCGTTGAAGAGCGCCTCCAGGTCGGTCTCCGAGTCCCCGCGGACGTGCACGACCTGGTGGCCCGCGGGGGGCGGCTGCGGCGCCGCGGGGGCGGCGGGGGCGGCGGGCTGCGCGGGCGACGGGCCCTGGCTCTGGCCCGGCGCGGGCGGCTGCCCGGGGCCCGGGGGCGCGGGCTGCGGCGGCGGCGGCCCGGGGTCCATGGCGCGCGTCGGCGCTGGGGCTCCGCCCGCGCTCGCTCGCTCGGCGCCGGCTCTCGGGCCGGGGGGCTGCGCCGCGGCCCCGCAGCCCCCGCCCGGCCTCTGCCCCGCCGCGCCCGGCTCGCCTGCGGCGGCTGTGCTCAGCCCTCGTCGGCGGACGGCGGACGGCGCGCCGCGGCCTCCGCCCGCCCCCTCGCGCCTTTATTTCCCTTCCTCGTCCCTTCCTTCCTCCCTTTCTTTTCCCCGGCGGCGGCTGCGCCCGACTGAGACAGAAACTCGCCTCGGACGCCAAAACTAGAGTTGGGAGAAGCGCCCGCCCGCGCGGCCGGCTCCGCCTCCTGCCGGCTCTTCCTTCCTCCGCGCGCCCGCCCGCGCCGAATCCGGCTGCCGCCGCCGCCGGGGGAAGCTCTCCTGGAGTCGCCGCATTCCTGCGGACGCCGGCACGTGACGTGCCTGCCCGCCCGCCCCTCCGGTCGGTGCCGCGCCGGGTCCGGAGGTCGCGCACGTCTGCCCGGCAGGCCGAGACGGGGGAGGATTGTTGTTTAGAACGCGAACTTCATTTTGCGGACCCCCACCCCAGCACGGGACATTGAGCCCGGGCCTTCCTGCTGGACCACCGCCCAGACCGACGCCGCTCTGAATTTCGCGGCGGGGTTCAGATTGCCCTCCTGCCTCAGCTTCCCAAGGTGTTGGGGCTACGGTTTGCGTACTGACTTCCTGACACAGGGAAAATGATCCTTTGAAGCTTTGGCACCAGGCGTGGGACTCTTATGTGTATCTTACGAAACAAAAATTGGCCTTTTAAAAAAAAGTCGCATCAACTTTTTTTACCACTGAAATTTGCCATATACTCTGTGCAAAAAGAGCAGTCCTTAGTTTACGTTACAAGCTTTTCTCAAGTCCTTAACTTCATCCCTGTGAAAACACCATGCCCATCCCTGGCCTAAGCACAGACTTGTGAATTCAGAGAGAACTCACAAGTGCCTAACGGAAAGGTCACCGTTGGCTTCCTGTCCTCTGGGTGGCGGTGCCCTACCTGTAAGGAGTCTCCCATTTGGGTTCACTCGAAAACAAGTTTGTTTTTATCATGCGCTTTTTTAAAAAGGTGCTTTATTGAGATCTGGTTCATTTACTGTGCAGTTCGTCCGCTTAAGCGAGTTGGTGTTTCTCAGGAAACTCGTAGGATTGTGCGATAGCGCTTTGATTTATATTCCACTAGAAAATAAAACCCACTCCCTCTTTCTAAAAAAAAATCTCGCTTATTATTTTTAATGATTTTATCTATAATGCTGATAAAATGGAGGTGTAAACAGCATTAAGCAAATAAAGGGCCCCTGTGCGAAAAGATAATCCTCCACCAGCCAGGACTGGCCTGGGATAATTCCGAGTTGAAGTCTGTATCACTTAGAGAAGTCACTCAGACGCATGGGCTTAAATATCGCATGCTTTCTCGTATATGAGAAGCCCATTATAGCGATAAAGTGCAAAATCAAAACACAGGGACAAGACTGAAAGGGGTGAGGAGGTGGTTGCTTGACCTGTGGTGTAACGTGCAATTACATGCATACATATGAAGGGGGCCGGAGAGATGCAAGGGATGAAGAATTGGAAAATGTCATAAGTACATGTACCAACACTCCACCGTAAATAATCATGTATTACAAACATGTATTGGTAACAAAATTTTTCTACACAAATTATCACTTGGAAGACAAGATTCTCATCAGCTACTCTGGACCCACTGGGATTCGTGCCCACCCCTGTCCCCAAACATCAAGTGCATATAACAGCAAACTTGCAGGCTCTGCAATTACAGAACTTCCACCATTTACTAGCTGTGAGACATTGAACAAGTTACTCATTTAATATTGGTGTCAGGGGTGATAACACCTACCTCATACATTGTTGAGGCATTAAGTGAGTCAGTGGATGTAATGGACTTAGCCCAGTTTTGATGTAAGGAATTCTTGGTAAATGTCAACTATAATCATTGTCACATTTATAGCTGACTTCACAAGTAGTGACATAGCCTGTCCTTTGCAAGGGCCTTTGTTTATTATTTTATTTATTTTGCCACATAATCCAGCCTGGCCTTAAACTCCCGATGTGCCCAGCAAGCTTCAAATCTGCAATCCTCTGCCTGAGCCTCCCCAGTGCTGGGATGACAGGCCTGGTGGCCATGTGAAGCTGTGGGGCCTTTTCTGATGGGGACTTCAGGAATCCTGTTGGTACTGCCTTTCAATTACTGCATCTGTGAATTGGTCCACGCAAACAAAACCTTTGAGCAAAAATTATGCATGACGAACTCCAACTGAAAGAAAGCTTAATAACTAAAGTGACCACCCCTGGGGTGGTACTGAAGCTGTGTGGTAAGTAGAGCACTGCCACTACGAACATAATTCAAGAGTTTGGGATGCAGCAAAGGTGGCTTTGTGGAATATTGTTTCACCTGCCACTAAACTGGCAACACAACTGTCTTGATAGCTGGATTGAAGGGCTTTTGGGAGCAATTTTATGTTCTGTAGGCACATCTGTGTCATCAGCCAAGATTTTGGAACTTGCAGTTCCACTATAAAATTAAAGTCACAGGTTAGGAAGGGGTGAAATCTGCTCCATTCCATCCTTTGCCCCCTTCCTCCTCTGCCCTATTTTAGAACTAAATGTGAGCTGCTTGCTGCACAAAGCCATATGTATACAAAGATCCACATTTATTGCGGATGTTATCGGTGTCTACGTAAATCACTCTCCAAACCCTGGTCTTACTATTTGACCTGTGAGCTGCAATGGACTCATACTTAGCTCTGGCTGCCTGCTGCTCTCTTCTACCTTGTCATCTTTCACAATATTCCAGGTGTGAAATCCGTTGTACCTTTCTCTTCCAATGCGTTGTTCTGATGTTTCATTGCAGCACCGTGTTTATCATTATCCTCTCCCTTTTCTCTGATCCCTCCATCACCCCCCCCTATGATTTGAATGTTTGTGTCCCTCCAAAATTCATGCTACAACTTAATTTTCCATGCCTTAGTATTAAGAGAGCCTTTAGGAGGTGATCAGGTTATAGGGGCTTTTGCACAGTGCTTAGTCCCTTTGTTCCCCTTCCCTTCTACCTAGTAAGGTTTTCCAGCAACAAAGTGCCACCTTGAGAGCCAGGTGTGGTGGCACATGCCTGTAATCCCAGCACTTGGTAGGCTTGAGGCAGGAAGATCATTTCGAGTTGGAGACCAGCCTGAGCTGCAAAGTGAGCTCAAGGCCAGCCTGAGTTCCAAAGTAAGACCCTGTCTCAAGAAGGCAAAAAAAAAAAGTGCCATGTGGACATATGAAAGCAACTCTTGCCAGACACCAAACCTGCCAGCACCTTAATCCTGAGTTTCCCAGCCAGAGAAATAAATTTTGGTTATAAAATACCAGTCTGGCAAATTGGTCAAGCAATGGCTGTGACTCATCCACAAGGCTGACACTGAAAAAGGATCTACAAAGTGCGGTATGGGATTACAGGATAAATCCTGAGGGTATCTGACTGACATTATCAGATACAAAAGTTACATTTCTTGTTGTATAGGTCTCACTTTATCTTGGTCTTAACCATCCAGCAGAAAAGTATAAGAAACAAGGTATATAAAGTAAAGCCATGTTAATATGCTGAGTTGTGAAAGGCTCAAGTCAACAACTTCTGCGGATCACCCACTACTATTGTGGACTGCTGGATTATGTAACAGTGTTTTGCTGAATTCTTGCCCCTGTAGTATTTAGATGCCAATGGAATTCCCATCTGTGATAGGACTAAACAAAAGGGATACAAAGGAACCATTTTGTATTTATATATACACAATAGGATAGATATACAGCTACTCTTGCTTAAATCAATGAGTAGAGATTTGTACTGGGCCAGGGAGATGGCTCAGTGGAATATGCACTTGCCTGCCAAGTGCAAGGGCCTGAGTTCAATCCCTGGTTCCTCCAAAAAGAAAGATTTGTACTAATAGTGTTTGGACAGGATATCCTGTCTGCTTCTTGTACTGTGGGTAACCACTAAGAAGATAACAATGTACAAAGTATTAATTATTGAAACTGCCCTATTAATCAGTTTTGAAACTGTCTCGTTGCTATTTATTTCTAAATAAAATAAAATAAAATAAAATACCAGTCAGGTATTTTGTTATGCTGGTGCAAATGAACTAATATAACGTCCTTGTGGCTTCAGTTTGAAAATCCTCATCCATTGCTTAAACTTCTCACAATCCACTATGCCCTCAAGTTCACTGTCCTATGTGTTTTGTTTTGTTTTTTTTGTAGAACCGGGGATTGAACTCAGGCCCTTGCGCTTGCCAGGGAAGCGCTTATTCCACTGAGCCATCTGCCGGGCCCCTAATAATCTTTTTCTACTCCAATACATTCATTAAAATTTTTATCTGAAAACAGAAGGATCACTACAGTCCGATTAGTGTAGTGAGACCCTGTAGACCCAGCACTAAGTACATTAAAAAAAAAAAGAAATTAAAAATTAAAAACAGCTGGGGATATAACTCAGCAGTCCAGCACCTGCTTGGAAAGCACAAGGTCCTGAATTCAATTCCCAGTACAAAAACAAAAACAAAAAAACCTCTTCTACATCAGATAACTGAGGCCTAGAGAAGTTAAATACTTGCCCAAACCACCACACTGCTAACACATGACAGACCCAGAAAGCTCAAACCCTCCATCAGTAGGATTGTGTGTAACTGGATGATTTCAAAGCAGTATCAGTAAATTTGTACATTTAGAAGGCTAAGGGAATGTACAAATCCTATTATTTAAGGGGTAGAGTTTCATTTATTTCTTTATAACTTTTATGACTTAAGTTATATAGTCTGAAGGTTAAACATTAAGGACAAAATTACATGCTCTCTAGAAACAGATTGAAAAAGTAAAAAGACAAAAATCTTTAATTTCAAGTGAAGTCATTTAGAGGCAAATTACTGGATGATTTTTTTTAGAGGTTTTCACACTGCAAGGGATATAGATAGCCTCTATTAGGAGAATCCAACTTAAGAATTCATGGGAAGCACTGGCGAGATAGCTCAGCTGACTAAGTAAGTACCTGCTTAGGCAAGCATAGGGACCAGGGTTTGATCCCTGTCAGTTCCGACCCTGGGCTTGCTGAGCTGGCCACTGAGGCCATGTGTGGTGGCCCACACCTGTAGCATGTGGTGGCACACACCTATAATCCCAGAGCTGGGGAGGTTGAGACAGGAGTCTGGGCTGCATAGTGAGATCCTGTACCAAATACTTTTAAAAAATAAATTCATGGGGAAAAAATGCAGTCAACAGGTGCGGCAACTTCAGCTGGGGCTCCTGAAGCCCCGTGCTTGGTCAGGGCTCATTGGTGAGGTGACTGGCATTCCCTCAGAGCCATTCACTTTTTGTGAGGGCCCCCTCAATGCTGATCTGCCACTTGGACTCTGCCTTTCTTCCCACTGAAACTGGAGAACCTTTTCCTTCCCTCTGCCCCTCACAGTCTGCTCTCCCATAGCATTGGCATCATCAGAGATCTGCTTGTTTCCTCTATGCCTGGTCTTCCTACTGTTCCCCACCTCCAGGTCTCCTACATGGGTAGAGTTAACATGAGCCAATGTGATGGCTCCCACCTCTCCCCAGTGCTCGGAAGGAGGCAGGAGGATTGGGAGCACAAAGCTAGGCTGGACAAGTTGGTGAGGCCAACATAGACTACACAGTGAGACACTATCTCAGAATACCAATCCAGCACAAGCTACTATTTATTTATGATACTCTGCTGGAGACCAGATCCAGGGCCTTATCCAGGTGGGGCAAGTGCTCTACTACTGAGGTCCAGTCCAATCTGTGTTTTTCCTGAGGTGACTTACCTGCCTAAGCTGGCCTTGAGTTAATGACCCTCTTGCTTCAGCCTTTCTGAATACCTGGAATTACAAGTGTATGACTCTGTACCTGGCCAACTTACTGATATTATTTAACAGGTAGTTAATAGTAGGGTTGGGAAAGGGGTCCAACACACGATTGATGCTTGAGGACAGGAAGACCACTACAGCTACTCTGCTGGTAACCTGTGCTGCCCCTCTGGGAGACATCTTTAACTCATACCCCACTACTTTCAGATCAGTCACAATAAGAAATAGAGTTTTTACATCAGCTATAATACACTAATGCAAATAAAAACTACAAGGTCATTTGTTTATCAAGTCTAGAAAATAATTTCTAAACACTTTAGAAATGCATCTCTACATACAAGTATTTTAAAAGCCATAACCATGTTGGCTTGTGTTGCAGTGTACAGCAAACCTGGAGTGGAGGCCTGAGGCTACAAATGACATGAGCCACAGTATATGACAATAATAACTTTGAAACAGTTATAGTGCCAGTGTTTTACTTAAGTTTGCATCCCTGACACTGATTTGTGGTTTTTACATCTGTAAGATGTGTTTTGACATATCTCTTCAGAATGACATGCAGCACAAAAATTGTTTTAAAACCATCACATTTAAAAATAAACGCATTTTGAGAATTCCATGTAGCAGACGCTTGGGTAGTGCCTCTTAATACCTAATACTGTCTTGTTTTCTGTTGAGTGACAGGAGAACAGCTGGATACCATTTCTATCGAATAACCTCACACACTCGAATGTAATTATTAAGTCTTCCCTGAGTCTATTTTTCCTAAACAATTTCAGTTCCTTAACCTTTACTCAGTCTTGTTTCTCAACTCTTTAATCATGTTTGTGCAGTCCTCTGACTCCTTTCCAAGTACTCCAAGTTCTTCTCCAGTTGTTAATGTCACAATATATGCTATATATAGTCCCAAACTGCACTTATTTCTACACAATTGATTAACAATTGTCAAGGCTGACTACATGGAAAATTATATTGTTTAACATTCCTTAACAATGTATTTTCTTTTAAGAGGTCAAAGTGTGAACGCTTATGTGCCCATGAATTTGTTGTATTTGATTGGGACAACAGTATTTTAAAACTAAAAGGCAAAGGAGAGCACTGAACCCAATTCTCTTTCTTCACAGAAGAACTTGAGTTCTTGGTTAATCTGCATTGCCCAGTGTGGTAGCGGCTAGCCACACTAAAATAAAAACATTCAGTTCCTTAGTCACATTAGCCCACTTTAAGTGGGCCACACACATGGCTGGACGCCATGGTACTGGGTGGTTCCTACGCAAATCAGTCTCCTCACAGAAACTGTCACTGGGCAAAGCTGCTATAAATGACTTGCTCAATACACAGCTCTTTAATGGCAGCCCTGGAAGTGCAGTCCTTAGCCCAAAGCTATCCCACCATAAAGACAAAATACAAGGTGACCTTTCTAACATACAGAGTTTGTGTGTAAAGCATGTGTGCTGGGCATAAAATCTAACAGATAGGCTTTAAGAAGTAAAATATGAGGGCCAGATAGCTAAGTGCCTGAATCCCAGTGTGTTGTGCTGGCCCTGCCCCTGGGACTGCAGAGAAGGCAACTGAGACTGGGAATGGTGCTGTGCACCTGTAATCCCAACACTTTGGGAGGGCTGAAAACAGGAGATAACTACAGTCCTTTCTACCCAATGAGGACCCTGTAGATCCTGTACCAAATACATAATTTTTTTTTAAGTAAATATGTAGGATTGCTGCCTACACAGAAAATGAGAGGTGGCTGGGCCACAGTTTTCCTCTAGCCTATGGCTATCTCGTGCATCTGTGTGCGTCTGCTACCTCAGTGACCCTCCTGCCCTCCAGGGACACCAGACCCTTCTCAGTTCACACTTAAATCTCTGTGGCCAATCCCTGGCTGAACTCCTGGCCAGCCAGCTCCTGCAGCCCCTGCAGCCTGCTAGGAATCCATCCACTTTCCTCAAAAGCCCACCCCTCACTGCTGTCGAGGCTAGTTGTGTCTCACACACTAATAGTGATGCACACCTGCATGGCACTCGGGGCTGCTTCATTCACCATCCTGTTTCACTTCATTTCTGTCCCTTTACCTAGCCTACAAGCCTGCAACTAACTGTAGTTCTGTTTCACAGCAGTGTAGCTTTTAAAAGTTTGAGAAAAGAAAATTTTGTAACAAACCAAGGAGAATTAAAAATAGTTAATACACTGTGTAACACTGATAAGACTGTATCTTGTTAAATATCTGAAGGAGGACCAGTGACCCTCTGCCCTGCCATGCGGGCCCCACCCTCGGGGCATACAGAGATGGCCATTAAGACTGAACATGGTGGGGCACGCCTATAATACCAGCTCTTGGGCCAGAGAAATAGCTCAGTAGAATAAGCGCTTGCCTGGCAAGCATAAAGGCCTGGGTTCAATCCCCAGTTCCGCCAAAAAAAAAAAATCCCAGACTCTTGGGAGTCTGTAATTAGGTGGATCAGTTTGAGTCCAATGTAGTAGTGAGTCTCTGAACACCCTGTACACCCTTCCCTAAAATACAAATTAAATAAATACATAAATAGGAATCTTGACTTCTCCAATTCAACCCATAATTAAATAATGTGGGGCCGGGGATGTAGCTCAGTGGCGCAGCGCCTGCCTAGCAAGCGCGAAGTCCAGAGTTTGATTCTCTGTACCAAAAAAGAAAACAGTAAAAATAAGACCAAAAAAAGTTCTTTTGGAATAATGTGGGCTTGGCCAGGTCAAAAAATGCACCTGGAATACATCTATTTCCTTTCCTATATGCCTCGTTGCAGTCTTAGAACCCTTCTTTCTCCTGGCCAATTGGTGGCTGTTGTTTCTTTTTAAATGTACCTCAATTCCCCATCCCCCTTTCTTAAAAATGTATTTAGGTCAAGGTCTACCAGGACTTTTTATGGAAATCAGACTTGTGATCCTCCTGTTTTTAGCATCCCAAGTGCTAGGATTACAGGCACATGCACCATCACACCCAG
>PVKA01033181.1:0-24595 GCA_004027165.1 Ctenomys sociabilis | reverse complement strand
GACAGAGAAGGGGCTCTCTATTGAAGTCTCCTTGGGTTGGGGGAAAGGTGTCTCCTTACTACTAGGCCAGTGTGGGGTTTCAGACTCCCTAAATGGCCTCTTGGTCCCCCCTCCCCCGGCAGGATCAGCAGTGTGCCTCATTATAAATAGACAGGAAGCCAGTTACCTCTGGACAGGAAAATCTGGGCTCTCAGTACTCTTGGATGACTCATAGTGAGGAGTGTGGGAGGGGGAGGGTACTTTATTGCAGCCACCTAAAGGTGGGCAACTTAGGTTCCCTATTTGGCCTAGGCAGGGGTAGAACGGGAGCAGGGGTACAATGGTGTCTGGTTGCAGTAGGGTATTTGTTTTATAAGCATTTTCTGTCTTGACGCATTGCCTTTTTTTTTTTTTTTACTGTATTTTAGAGAAGGGTCTATCTACAGAGTGTTCACAGTCTCACTACTAGATCAGACTCATAGTGATTCTCCTGTTTACAGCCTCCTACGTGCTGGGATTACAGGCGCACACCACCATGCCCAGTCTCAACTGCTCTCAGCGAGCCTGGGAATGGGGGTGGGGCGGGGGCAGGGCTGGCACGGCAGGCCCCAGGCTTGAATCCTAGGCTCCTGCCCCTGCTTGCAGTCGCTTTAATCTGCTGAGCTCTGTGGCAGGCCTACACTGCTATTTTGCTTAGTACTTTGTTAGAGATAGCAATTTGGCCATCTTGAAATTTTATTTTGCTTGTGTCTGTTAGCATCCTGGGCGGCTCTCTAGCAGCTAGTCCAGCACATAAGCAAAGGAGAAGAAATCCCAGGGCTCATCGCCGCTTAGCGCCTCCGTTCCCACGTCTCCAGCCAGTCTGCCTTATTTCTTCCCCTTCTGGAATCATCTGCTGTTGACTTTCTATATGCTGCCCAGGATTTCTGGCTGTGTTCGGCAGGGGGAATAATGAGAACTGTAACTACTCTAAGTGCATCTACTGCATTCCGGTTTGAAACTTCTTGATCCTACAACCAAGATTCAGGCAGGCGATGGAAGAGCCACAGGATCTGTAGCCCGAGGGCACAGGTCAAACTGTGCGACACAGTTTCCCTCCCTAGTGACTTGGTTAGGGCACTTAAAATGTCCCCAAGTCTTCATTTACTCGTATGAAATGGAATTGCAGTGATAATACAAACGTATAGGTTTTATGGGAATGAGACGAGCTGATAAATGCATAATAACTTTTCAAACCATTAAATTCCACACTGCTATAAATTACTTAAGTAGGAACTAGGATTGAAGGGAAGGGAAGAGAAGGTATTCGAAAAAAGATAATATCTTTCAATATTTTTCAAGTTGGCTTTTCCAGGTCTTCTAAAAATTTTTAAGGACCTGTAGATAAATTGCTGTTCCTTTCCAAGACTTGCCAATTCCATGGAAGAGGTGAACATTAACTTACATGGCAAAATATGTGATTCCATTAAGGATCTTGAGGGATGGCTTTATCTTTGATTATCCCTATAGGTTTCAACTGCAATCAATGTATTCTCAGAGAAAGGAGCAGGGCATTTCGAGAGAACCAGACATGCAGATGAGAAGGGATGTGAAGGCAGAGCAGAGAGATGCTGTCACAAGCCAAGCAATGACAGCAACTGAGAAAAGGGAGTCATAAAGTGTCTTAGTTACTTTCTTGTGGTTGAGAAAAAATACTGGGCATCCACAAATTAAAGAAAGAAAGACTAATTTTAGCTAATGTTTGTAGAGGTTTCAGTCCATAATTGGCTGGCTCTAATGCAGGGTGGTCTGGCAAGACAGCAAGCAGTGAGAATTCTTTCTTTTCATTTTTATTCAATCCAGACCATAATCCTATTGGTCAGTGCCACTGAAAGCCAGGGTTTGTCTTCTCTCTTCAGTAAATCCATTATCCACACCCACAGTCGCACCTATGCTAAATCAATCAGTAGACAAATCCAGTATCACACACCCATAATCTAGTATTACATAACCCTGATCTGGGAGATGGGGCAGGCAAGGCATGCTGGGGATTGGACACATCTCTGCATCTGCCTAAGCAGGTGCTTTAATCCACTGAGCTATCTGGTTGGCCCTACATGGTACTCTTTGAAGGTGCTGGATCAAACGTGTGTGATACTGGGATGAAGGAAGTGTGATAACTTGCTTTAACATATTGTGTGAGTGTGGGTAGTGGGAAGGCCTACTGGGTGTGAGCTGCACCACTCAAAAGGCTGGTAGCCTGGAGGAGATGACAGTGCAAGGGAGGCTTGCTGCTTGTGCCTCCTACCTGCTGGGCCATGAACTGTGTCTCCTCTGTGATGTCCCTCTGTCACGCTGCCCTGCCTTGGAACTAGCCAACTGTGGAGGGAAACCTACAAACTGTAAGCTGAAATAAGCCTTTCCTCTCTGAACCTGTGGGTGTCAGGTATTTTTTCTCAGCAACAGGATACATACCTGTGAGTGCATGAGGCTTTAAGAGACATTTCAACATAAGCCACAGCATGAGGTGAAGAATGGATTATGTTCTTAGAGGGAGCATGACGTCAACACCTTGATTTCAGACTTCTGGCCTCTGGCACTGTAAGAATATACATTTCTTGCTGATGTAAACCTCCAGGTTCCTGGTAATTGTTGGGGCAGCTCCAGAAAATGAACACAGGAACCTTAGTGATCACCTGGTCCAACTCCTTCACCTCCTAGATGAGGAAACAGATAGAGTAAATGATCTAGGCCACAGCACATTAAGTAGAGGACTGTAATTCTGGTCTCTCATTTCCTGACTACTAAGACAATGTTGTGTGTCTTCTTTTGTTAGAAATAAAATCCACACACCATTCAATCCACCTATTTAAGGAGAGCAATTTGGTGCTTTCTAGCACACCCAAAGTGCTGTTCAAGTTTCAGCATAATCTCATTTTAGAATGTTTTTCAGGCTGTGGAGATAGCTCAGCAGTCTAAGTGCCTGCCTAAGCAGGTGTGAGGACCCAGTTTTGATCCCAGAACACATGCCACGCTGGCCCCACCCCAGGTGTGCCAAGCTGGCCATTAAGACCAGGTGTGGTGGTCACACCTGTAACCCCAGAGCTCTGTCTGTCTGTCTTCTGTCTGTCTGTCTGTCTATCTATCTATCTATCTATCTATCTATCTATCTATCTATCTATCTTTTTTTTTTCATCCCTCTGTGTTTCCCTATCCAGAGAAATCCTGCACTGTTAGCAGTTGTGACTGTCATTTTCTGTGTCCTTGTGTTAAGCATAAATTTCTCCTACTAACAAGATGGAGCATCTCAGTCTTTTATCTTTTGTTTTTCTTTATTATTTGTAATACAATTTGTTTTGTTTTGGCAGAACCGGGGATTGAACTCAGGCCCTTGTGCTTGCCAGAGAAGCTCTTATTCCACTGAGCCATCTCCCCGGCCCCCTTTTTTGTTTTGGAAACAGGATCTTAATATTTAGGTTTGGCTGGCCTTGAACTCACTGCGTAGCCTAGGCTGACCACAAATTCCCATCGACCTCAAGTGCTGGCAGTACAGATGTGCACTACCATGCCCAGCCCTCTCATTGTTTATTTAGCCCAAAGCTTAACAGAAGGTGGTGGCTTCATCCGGAACCTACTATGGCTTGTCCCTAGTCGACCCCCAAAGCCTCATGCAGTCATGGGATGCATGAGGCTTTGAGATATCTGCTCCAGTTTGAGATTAACTCATGATCCACTGGGATTATGGGGTTCAGTATTGCTGTGATGATGGGTGTGAGTACTTCCCCCACCTGAACGCAACTTAAGAGAGACAGACTTCCTCTTCACAGCCATAGTTGCCATTGCTGTTGCTGCTACTCCTCCATTTTTCTTACTCTTTGTCTTTTTTTTTTTTTTTTCTTTTTGAGACAGGGTCTCACTATGTAGTTCAGGCTGGCCTTAAGCTCACTTTGTAGCTCAGGCTGGTCTCAAACTCACAACAATCCTCCTGCCTCAGCCTCCTGAGTACTGGGATTACAGGCCTGTGCCACCATGCCCGGCTTTTCTCTCTTACTCTTCACTGCTGCCATGAACTCCTGCCCTCTGCCATGTGCCTCTCTGCCTTGAAGCCAGCTGAGTATGGACTGAAACCTCCAGTAATTGTGAGTTAAATAAACCTTTCCTTCCCTAATTTGAGTGTCATGCATTTGTCACAGCAACAAGAGAAGAGTAACTGAGACAGAAACCCTGCCTCATTTTATTGATTGACTCATTGATTAATTGATTTCATGGAGTTTAATGAGCAAGTGAGTCTTAAATGAATTTGGAGGATTATCTTTTTATTAATTTATTGAGAAACAAATAGCAATGAGGCAATTTCAAAACTGATTAGTAGGACAGTTTCAATAATTAATACATTGCATACTGCTGTCTTCATAGTAGTATAAGATGCAGATATGATATTCTGTCCAAACACTATTAGTACAAATCTTCTCAATGAATTAAGAGAATGTAGCTATATATCTATCCTAACTATTTTGTATATACAGATACAAAATGATCTTTCATTTTTATTATTATTATTATTATTATTATTATTTTATTTTATTTTATTTTATTTTTTGGCGGAACCGGGGATTGAACTCAGGCCCTTGCGCTTGCGAGGGAAGTGCTTATTCTGCTGAGCCATCTTCCCAGCCCTTGTCTTTCATTTGTATCCCCTTTATTTTGTCAGAGATGGGTATTCCATTGCCATTTAAATATTGTAGGTGCATGAATTCAACAAAATAATCCAATATAGTCTATAATAGTAGTGGGTTATCTGTAGGACTGGCAATGTCAGAAGTTGTTGACTTGAGCCTTTTACAGCTCAACATATTAATATAACTTTACTTTTTATACCTCGTTTTTATACTTTTCTGCTGGATGGTTAAGACCAAGTAAAAGAAGACCTATATAACAAGAAATGTAACTTCTGGGGGCCAGGGAGATAGCTCAGTAGAATAAGCGCTTGCCTGGCAAGCGCAAGGGCCTGACTTCAATCCCCAGTTCCACCATAAAAAAGTAACTTCTGTATCTGACAAGGTCAGTCAAATCCCTTTAGGATTTACCCCAAAATCTTGAACCACAGTTTGTAGATCCTTTGTCAGTGTCAGCCATGTGGATGAGTCATAGCCATTGCTTGACCAATTTGCTCTCTGTGAAAGCCTGAGAGAATGTTTTCTCTCCATATGACTCTTAGGCACACTCTACATCATCGATCACTTTCCCCATAATCTCCTTGATCAGAAAATCTGGGACATCTGAGTCCTAATTCATTTTAGATGAGGAGTCCATAGTCCTTTACAACTGGCACTGTAAGGGGCTGGGCAGATGGCTCAGTGGAATAAGTGCTTCCCTGGCAAGTGCAAGGGTCTGAGTTTAATCCCTGGTTCTGGGGGGAAAAAAAAAACTGGCACTGTATTAGGGAGCTTTGGTGGACTGGGTAGTTTACTTTGTGTTTTCAAGTTAGCTTGCTGGTGTACGGCAGCTCATCAGCCTGTCAAATATACCAAAGCTCAATTGTTCCCTACTGATTTCTAATGAGCCTGGCCCCAGAAATGGAGTCCCATTCAAGGCCAGGCACCTTGAGCTTTCTTCATTCACAGGGCAAAGGGCAGTGGTTTGCCCAACATTCCAGAGGAAATGGTTTCCTCCAGTGGGCCAGTATCTATGGATATATTGGACATAGAATGAAGAAGTAGAGTATGGCATGGAGAACACTTTCTCTACATTCCTTTCTCTACATCTCTTTTTGGGAACATAAAATCTATTAAACAGACACCTGTCCTCTCTCTAGCCAGTTTCTCTTCTTCTCCTACCCCATTGTCCCTCAGCTAAGTCTTATAGGGACAGCCTCCCATGATGCCTATGCTTTCCCATACATACTTATGAGGGGGTGGTGAGTTGGTGTCATCCTGAAGCTGCCTGTTGGGCAGCCCACTGTGGCTGAGTGCTTAAACCATATCTTCTCATACAGTTCTGACCCGTTATGAGGAGGAGCAGTGCCAAGTACTCACTTTCTCCATTGACACTGGTTGGGTGAGGAAAGAAACAGTTACCTGTCCAGATGGGGGAAAGGGCAGTGGCATGTGCTGAGCACTTAAACCCCAAACACAGGCTCCTCCGTGGACTCTGAGCTGGGCACAGCCCTCTCACCTAGACAAAGCAACAGTCTCAAGAGCTCCCAGCCTCCCATGGGTCTCCTGCCTGTGAGCACTGACTTCAGATTTCTAATGTGGCACCAGTGAGATAGCTCAGTGGACTAAGCAGCTGCTTGGCAAGTGTAGGGACTGGCGTTCGATTCCTGGCACCACAAGCTGAGCCGGCCCCGCCCCCAGCCATGCTGAGTTGGCCACCAAGACCAGGTGTGGTGGAGTACAGCTGCAATTCCAGTGCTGGGGAGGCTGAAAACAGGAGGATCTCTACAAGTTCCCAGCTGCATGGTGAGACCATACCAAGTACATAAAAAGAATTTTTTTTTTTCTAATCTGGTCACAGCTGGAAGCCCTAGGCCTAAGGACTGCTGCGGTGCTCACAGGGCAGGATAAGACACCTGGGGAAGCTGCAGTTTCCTCACTGCGCCCACGCGCCTATCATTTGCAGGAGTGCCTTTGCTCCCTATCACACGTCTCACCAGCCTTGCCACTTGGTGAGCACATGGAGCCACAATCTCCTCACCGTTCTTAATGAATGAACACCAAGGTTCTGGGTGGCTTTCTGCTTTCCATGGATCGCTCCAGATTCCTGACTGCATCTCTGTTTTGTCTATTGCTCTTCCTTCTCACCATGTACCCTTGTAACACTAGGCAGGAGATTTGGGGCTCACTGAAAGTGTCTCTGAGAACTGGCATGGAAAGGATCTCTGATCACCAAGCCCTCTTTTCTTTATGCATTTAGTACAGGGTCTACAGGGTCTCACTACACAGGTTGGACTGGTAGTGACCCTCCAGTTTTTAATCTCCTAGGTGTGGGGCCACCATGCTCAGTCTTAATCACTGACTCAGTGGAGTGGGGTGGCATGGCACACTGGGATTAGCTCCTCACCTGCCTAGGCAGGCACTGTAATCCGCTGAGCTATCTGGCCAGCCCTACCAAGACTTCTTTACGAGGTTATATTAGGAGCTTTGACTTGTTATTTCATTTACAACAATATCCCTGAGAGACAATAATAACAATAATTTATTGCATCATTTTAAAAAAAATACCAGCTCGCAGGCTAAGTGCTTTACTTACAACATCAGATCACTTTTCCTTCTCAAGTAACTGAAGCTTGTGATACCGGGTAACCTGCTCAAGGCTATTGACAAGCTTTAGAACTGAGCATTTAATTTAGGACTCAGAAAAAAAGTCCAACAAAAGGTTCTTTTCTTTCAAATGCTCTTTTTTTTTTTTTTTTTTTTTTTTGTGGAACCGGGGATTGAACTCCGGCCCTTGTGCTTGCCAGGGAAGTGCTTATTCCACTGAGCCATCTCTCTAGCCCCTCAAATGCTCTTTTGATTGTAGTGTTTCACTTATAGCTCTCAGAAACCTATGCTTTTTCTTTTGTTTATTTGTTTTCTTTGGTACCTTGCGCCTGCCTGGCAAGCACAAGGTCTGAGGAGTATAATCCCTGGTACCACAAACAAAATTAAAAAATATATAAATAAATAAAGTTCACAATATGGTTGGATATATACATGATTATTACAATCAAATTAATATATTTACTCCCTCACTCATCAAGGTATTGACTTATTTAATTACGTGATGAGAGTACTTTAAGTCTAGTTTCTTCGCAAATTTTCATCAGAGTGTATGATATTATTTTTCATTTGTTTTGTGGCAGTAGAAACTCATTCTTGGGAGCTTATAATGCCCATTCACTCTGTGTTTTCACTCAAACTGGGAAACATGACTCTGAGCAGCTCTCCCCAGAGACACCTCCTATTGTGCTCCTGAACCCCACAGATGCAGGAGATCTTCTGCAGGAAGCCTTTGCTGTAAAAGCTGCTACATTCTGATCACCCTAAGTTCATGTTTTCCAGCCCAGGAACCTTTTTCATTTATTCTTTTACTAATTCATTTTTTTCATTAATCCCCAAAACATTTATTGAGCACATATTTTGTGAAAGAGAACATGCAAAAGTGATTGAGCGCAGAGCACAAAGAGAAACAATTACAAAAAAAAAAAAAAAAAGAGAGAGAGAGAGAGAAACAATTACAAATCAGAAGTGAAATGTAGGGGCTAAGATTATCTAGCACATGATTCAATTTACAGGCAGCGGTGGGGACCGTACCACGGCTTTCACTAGCACAGGTATTCTTGGTGGCTAAGCAAGCAAAGTGAACGTGCACTGAGTGCTGCTGTTCAACATTAGTGCCAGCCAAGCATGCACCACCTCAGTGTCAGGGCCCACTGAATGCCCTTCCCTCCAGACGATAGTAGTAAATCTGTGTTAGATTGCTAGATTTGTAGTAATCTGTTTTAGCAGCACAGGAAACCACACACTAGGCTGAAGTCTGAGCCCCATTCCTTTTGGTCTAAAGGGTCCCTCTTCTCCTCCGCCCTTCCTTCCCCTCCCCTCCCTCCCCTCCCCTCCCTTCCCCTCCCTTTTCCTTTTCTCCCCTCTCCTTCCCTCCCTTCCTTTTCCCCCCCCTCCCCTCCCCTCCCTCTTCTCCCTTTCCCCTCCTCTCCCCCTCCCCTCCCTTCTCTTATGTTTGCAATGTCTTTATTTTTTTTTGCAGTGTCTTTCTAGTGGCTATTTCTTCTCAGAATAGAAATGTTGGGGTCAGGGAGATGGCTCAGTGGAACAAGTGCTTCCCTGGCAAGCTCAAGGGCCTGAATTCAATCCTAGTTCCACCAAAAAAAAAAAAAAAGTTTTATAAAGAAGAGTAGTAATTACATAATAGCAACTATACAGTTATTTTGATATTTTGAGTACTTGTTATGTGTGATACCATATGTGATAGCTAAAATAATTTCCAGAGTGGTCCATATTCTATTCCTCAGAACCTATAGATATGTTGTCTTACATGGCAAAGGAAATTTGATGACATAATTAAATTGAGGATCTAGGAATCAGAACATGATACTGGATCCTGAGTGTGCCCAATGGAATCACAGAGTCATTAGAAGAGTGAGAGAGAAGGCAATGTGACAACAGAATTAGAAATAGTGAGAGAGAGAGAGAGCTGGGGAAAGGGAGGGAGAGAAAAAAATCCTGAACATCTGGTTTTGAAGATTGTGGAAGAAATACAAGGCAAGGAATGTAAGAAATCTCTAGAACTTGGGGGAAATGAAGAAACGGGCTTTCTCATAGAGCCTCCAAAAAAGGATGCAGCCCTGCAAGCCAGTTTGAAGACATCTAGTCTCAAGAATTGTGAGACAGGGCTGGCCAAATAGTTCAGCAGGTTAAAGCACCTACAAGCAGGTGCAGGGGCCGGGGGTGGGGGTGGAGGGGTGGGGACTTGATCCCTGGGCCTGCCATGCTGGTACCACCCCTGGGGTGCACTGAGACAGCTCTTGGGAGGCTGTAAACAGGCAGATCACTGAGTCTGATCTAGTAGTGAGACCCTAAGCACCCTGTAGACCCTTCCCTAAAATACAAAAAAAAAAACAAACCTGTGAGATAATTGAAAACTTCACTTTAATATCACGAATAAGCAAAGATGTCTACCATCTGCACTCTTATTCAATATAGTTCTGGAAACTTTAGACAGAGAAATTAGACAAGAGAAAGAAATAAAAGGAAAAACTATAGGAAAGGAAGAAGTTAAATTATCATCATTTGTGAATCACATGATAGTCTACATAGAAAATCCCCAAAACTTCATGGAAAGATTGCTAGATTTAATAAGCACATTCAGCATTGTAGCTGAATACAAAGTCAACACTCAAAAACCAAGAGCCTTCCAGTACATGAATAAAAGCTCATCATGAAAGAAATTAGGGAAATAATACCTTTCACAATAGCATCCCAAAAAGTGAAAAATTTAGGAATTAATCTAATGAAAGATGCAAAAGACCTTTACATTAAAAACTACAGAATTCTGAAAAAGGAGATTGAAGAGGTGATCAGAAAATGGAAAGACATGCCTTGTTCTTGGGCAGTGTTATGGTTTGTGTGTAGCTGTCCCCCCATGCAGTCATGGGGCATGGAGTGGCTTCTGGAATTTGTGACGGATTCATGATCCAAGGCTGTGATTATGGATCTATGTGCTGCTGGGTTTATGAGTCTGAGTGCTGCTGGGATGATGGGTGTGAGTGCTGCATCCAGCCTGGGGCAGAGAGCCTGAAGGCAGTTAAGGAGGAGAGAGGCTTGCTCCCCATCATTGCTGCTATTCCTCCATTTGCTCTCTGCTCCTTTGCTGCCACATGGAAGGTTGCTCTCATGGAGCCAGCTGAAGGACTGAAACCTTCAGTAACTGTGAGCTAAATAAAGCCTTGCTGCTGGGTATTTGTTCCAGAAAACAGAAGAGAGAAACTGAGACAGGCAGGAAGAACCAATACAGTGAAAATGGCCACATTCCAAAACTGTTATACAAATGGAATACAGTTCTTCTTTTTTAAAAAATGTATTTGGCTGTTTCAGGGTCTCACTACACAGCTTGGATTCATAGTGATCCTCCTGCTTTCAGCCTCCCCAGCACTGGGATTACAGGCATGTGCTGGGACTCTCGCTAGCTCAGCCTGTCCTGGGGGTAGTGCCAGGGATTTAACCTCAGTTCCTGAGCTTGCCTGCACTTGCCTAAGCAGGTGCTTTAGTCTGCTGAGCTATCTTGCTGGCCCCAAGAAATGCAATTCTGATCAACATCCCAATAGCCTATTTTACAAAATTAAATAAACAATCCTAAATTTCATCTGGAACCAGAAGACATCTAGAAAAGCAAATGTAACTCTGGGCAACAAAGGCCAGGCAGGGGGAACCATAATTCCTAACTAGAAATTGATAAAAACAGCATGGTACTGGCAAACTAAAACCAAAACCAAAACCAAAAACACCAGGTTTCAGGATCAATGGAATAGATTAAAATATGCAGACACAACTCCAAGCATACTTATCTTTTACAAAGGGGCCAAACATGTCCACTGGAAACAGATATCTTCTTAAATAAATGGAGCTGGGAAAACTGGCTCTGCATATACCAAAGATGAAAACTGGACCCACATCTTGCACCATACACTAAACTAAATTTGAAATGGATTAAAGGTCTAAATATTAAAACAGAAACATTAAATCTGCTGGAAGATTACATAGCTAAAACTCTTGAAGACATTGATGTAAGCCAAAACTTTATTTATTTACTGTGGAACTGGGGATTGAACTCAGGCCTTTGTACTTGACAGGGAAGTGCTTATTCCACTGAACCATCTCCCCAGCCCTTAAACAGTATATTTTATAGAAATATTTACTATTATTATTATTATTTGTGCAACCGGGGATTGAACTCAGGCCCTTGCACTTTCCAGGCAAGTGCTTATTCTGCTGAGCTATCTCCTCAGGCCCCCAAAACTTTATGAATAAAACCTTGATTACATAGGAACTATCACAAAGGATCAACAAGTGGGATCTCATCTTATTTAAAAGCTTTTGCCCAGCAAGAGAAACCAACAATGAAGAGACAACCCACAATGTGGCAAAAAAAAAAAAAAAAAAAAAGCTTGCCAGGTATTCCTCAAATGTTTATTATTAACAACATATAAAGAATTAAAAAAATCAGACCCCCCAAATTTAAAGACCCACTCCAGAAATGGACATCTGAGATGAATACACACTTCTCGATGAAGCAATGAAAACAGAAAATAAATATATGAATTGTTCAAAATCACTTGTCATTCAAGAGATGCAAATTAAAACAACACTGAGATTCTACCTCATTCTGAAAGAATGGCTATTATCAAGAAATCAACCAATAACAAATGCTAAAGAGGCTATAGGGAGAAAGAAAACCTTTTTCACTATTGGTGGGTGTGTTCACTGGTGCAACCACTATGGAAATCAGTGTGGAGAGTCCTCAAAAAACTCTGACTAGGGGCCGGGAGATGGCTCAGTGGAATAAGCACTTGCCTGGCCAGTGCAAGGGTCTGAGTTCAATCCCCGGTTCCACCAAAAAAAAAAAAACAACTCTGACTAGATGGTCTGTTCAACCCAGCTATTGGCCCCTTGCATCTCTTCCAAAAGAATACAAAGCATCATACTACAGTGACATATACACTCCATGTTTATAGTGGTACAGTTTGTAATGACCAAATCTTGAAAATAACCCAAATGTCCTTCAACTAGGTGAATGGATAAAGATGATGTAATTCTTTTTTTATATATAATGGAGTACTACTCTGCCATAAAGGATGATACACGCAGTGCATTTTGGATGCAACATGAATCCAAACCCTTAAGTGAAATAAACTGACACACGTGTGAATATTGCATCCTTTCTCTAGTATGAGAAACTGAAAGTGTAAATAAGGACCAATTTTTTTTTTTTGGTGGAACTGGGGATTGAACTCAGGCCCTCGCATTTGCCAGAGAAGTGCTTATTCCACTGAGCCATCTCCCCAGCCCCTCCAAAATGTATTTTGAAATAGGAGAAAAATGTTCAGTTGGGAAGGGGAACAAGAGAAAGGGGAGGGTGAAAGGAAAGAAGGGAAAAATAAAAAAGAAAGAAAAAAGGAGAAAAACATGGAAACAAAGCTTTGTAAATTGGGAGGGGCAGAGAGGTTGAAGGGAGGGTAGAGGAATTGGGGGAAAATTCCAGCTATATCATGTGCAGGTACAAATTCTCTATGATGTGACATTATATACATCTAAAATGTATCAATTAAATCCAATATTTAAAAAGAACTGCAAGAGAGTAAATTTGTGTGATTTTTAAAAATTACTAAGTTTATAGTAAACTATTACAATGACTATAGGAAACTAACACACCAAGCTGTTTCTCTCATTGAAAATGTGTACTCTCTCTCTTCTTTTTTGGGGGAAAAGAAGACTTCTGTCCAAGAGAGGGACACAAGAGGATCTGAGTGCATTGCTAAAAATACCTTTCTTGGTGAGATGTTTTTTTCTGTTCCATCAAAGGCAACCTTCTCAAAAAGTTCCTTCTCCACCACCTCCTTCCTACCGGCTTCTAAATCCACTTCGATGTTGCATCTATCAGCACCATTCAGTCTGTTTGCCCCAGGGCAGACAAGTTTATCATTTCCAATTTATTTTGACACAGCAGAATCCCTCTTCCTCACAACCCTTCTCACTCCTTCACTTTAGTGGCAGGATACCTGGCACAATTTTCCTCCTACTCTGGCTACTCCTGCTTAGTCCTCTTGCTTCCAGTTTTCCTGTATGTTAGTGTTTCCCCAGAGTCCAACTTATTTTGTCAAAATGGATGGGGGCCAGGGAGATAGAACAGCAGCATAAGGACCTGCCTGGCAAGTGTAAGGTCCTGAGTTAAAAAAAAAAAATCCCTGACTTTCTCTTCCACTTTTTTTCATGGTTATGATAGTCAAACTTTGTTGTGAGATTGACCAGAGTGAAAGAATCTTGGTGAAGTGTTTAGATCACGCAGCATCATACTCAGCAGTGGGTGAGCCTCCTGATGTTCTAACTGAATGTCCTTTTAGGAGGTGGGGCTCAGGCTAGAGGAGTTCAGGACTGGGGGCCTTTGTAAAGAATACCCCATGCCAGGGCTCTTCCCTTGTGCTCTACTTCCCCACCACCATGAAGACAACAATTCGCCACACCATACCTTTTCACCATGTATTTCTTTTTTTATTGTTTTTATTTTATTTTATTTTATTGAAGAATGAAGAGCAATAAGACAGTTCCAAATCAAATTAGCAGGACAGATTCAATAATTAATACATTGCATATTGTTTTTGTAGTGGTTTTTTTTGTTGTTGTTGTTGTACAAGGCGTATTCTTAATATTCTGTTTACAAACACCATGAGAGCAGATGTCTCTAATGAATGAAGAGAATGTAGCTGTATACTTACCCTATTTTTTAAAGCTGAATTATAGTACAGTTTCAGTAATCAATACTTTCTGCCTTGTTATCTTCCTACTGGTCACTCTGTATTTCTGCCTTGGAGTCAGACAACCAGGGACTGAACCGTCTGAAACCATGATCCAAATCAATTGTAGATGTTGGGCATACTGTCTCAGTGATGAAAAACCTGACCAGTATAATGATTTGGTGACAATCTATGTTCTAAATCTGTGTAACCTGAGTCTCTTTCTACTTTCTAACTCCAGTGTCAAGCATTTATTTTCTCATTGCCTTCCCTTGTTGAATCTTCAAATGGCCATGGATATATTTCACTTCTAGAACACCCAAACTCATCCTAATTACATTCTTATTCAAACCAGTGCTCCCCTCTGTATGATTCCCTATAATGGTTCATTTTTTTTTTGTGGTACCAGAAATTGAACTCAGGGCCTTGTGCTTACCAGGCAAGCAATTATTCCACTGAACTATTTTCCCAGCTCTTTTTTTTTTTCTTTCAGTTTTTTGATGCCTTATAAATTCCACTTCTGAAATTTCCTTCAAATCCCTTCCTCTTGCTCAAGCTTTCATTTCCTGGCTCTTGTCAGTTCTTTCCTGGATTACCATAATAATTGAACAACTAGGGTTCTTATTTTCAGTAGTCCTACTTTCTAGTCATCCTGTTCAATGTTAACAGAATAATACACATAAATCAGACCACTTTTCATCTCAAAATTTATCATTTATATGTCTGCTAGTCTTAAGATAGTCTGACGCCAGTCAATGGTATACAGACTCTACATTCATGAGGTCACCTTCTGCCTACCTGCTTATCTTAGATCCTGTCCTTATTTTCCACGCATCCCATGTTCCTTTACAAAAGTCCACTTATATCAATTCCAAGTCCCAGACAAGAAAGGGAACAGCAGCAGCTCAGGACTGGTTTCAGTCTTGGTTCAATCACTTACGAATTAAACTGTGTGCTTGATCAATATATTTACTTCACCTCTTTATGCTGCAGTTTACTCATATATGGAATAGGACCTGCTGTAGTATTTTATTTCAAAGGGTGTTTGTGAGAACCAAACACAGTTTTACTGCTTGAAGTTTTAGTCTCCACCTCAAGGTAAGTGCTCAGCAATGATTTACTTGTGTCCTGACTGTGGTGCCTGGCACTCACCCTCCCTGCAATTCTACATCACTCTCCCTTCCCTTCTCTGTTTTGATCAACCCCTTCTTAAGACTAAGCTAGTGCCCTTTTCCCTGGGAAGCTTCCTCTGATCTTCACTACTTCCAGGACCACTTCCAGGCCATAAATGCATGAATCTGTCATAGTACTTAGTAGCTGACCTTGTTTTCCCTTTAACTAGACTGATAATTTGAAAACGAGAACTGTATGTGTGTGTATTTTAATGGGGTTGGGGACTGAATCCAGGCACTATCTTTTGCATGCTAGGAAAATGTTTTTTCACAGAGCTACATCCTCAGATCTCAAGAAGTATGTCTTCAAGGGAACTTGCACATAAATATTGCTTTATATGCGTTTGCTGGATGAAGAGGTGAACATAATATTCTGGAAAAATTAATGTTTTGTTTAACTCAGGAAATCGATTATGCAAACAAAGTGCTACTGCCTCCATTTTAAAGGATAGAATAGACCTTTCAGTGCAGGAGGTAGATGGGAAATCTTATTTCTAAAGCTAATTCCTGGCAATCCTGTCTTATTTTCCAGGGCCTGGTGAGAAAAGGGTTATTTTTCTGTGGTACAGTTTTCTTTCATGTTCCATTACAGGGATGTGGAGACAAAGAGAACTGAGCAAAGAAAGGAATAGTCCTAGCTTCTGAAAACTTTGCTTTAGTATTTGAGTAATCAGAGGGATACACTTATTTGGGGGAAGTTGTTCAATCTTTGTCATGTCCCTGTTCACCTGAGAGGCTCATTCCCCTCTGACCTCCTAGGTAGGTTTTTTTTTTAATTATTTTATGGAAAAATGATAAAGCAAAATTTCATAACATGCCTGTATCTTGGGTCCTGATCAACCTTAAGCATAACAGCATGAAATGTATAAACTAGATCAGTTTTAAGAGTAATTTGTTGGACAAATGAATTAAGGAATGCCCTCTCTGAAGGCTGTGGTATAGCAAGAGAAGTCATAATTTCCCTTCCATTATTGTCAAGTAGTGAGAAGAGAATTCCCACTGCTCTGAGTCAGGCTTTCAGTCAACCAGGAGAGGGGCCTCAGGGTTGGAGAATAGGGAAGAATGTTTAAGGTAATGTCCCATTCTCGGCTGTGCAGCACCAGGCAGGCTATCTGGGAGAGGCCAGAGGTCTTCACCAACTTCCTCCCTCCTCCCAGGTAGCTCCAGGGCCCCCACTCTGGCTCTAGTGAAGAACAGGGGAATGAGGCAAAAACACCTCCCACAGAGAATGGGAAATTTGGGTCTCACACAGCAACAGGAAGTCAGAAGTTCAATTAATGTGGGGCAAAAAGTTATAAAGCTGCAAATGCAAGAAATAGCTGCCAAGAAACAGGGTGCATATTAAGCAGAGGGACTCAACTGAATTTTCCAGGGGCCAGGGAAACACTGGAATGTTTACCACTATAAACATTCATATTTATAGTGGTAAGCTGGTTTCTAAAAATATCTGTTTCATTGACTGATGTAATCTAAGCAAATCCTTTGTTTTTGGGTTAAGGAGGACAGGAGCCTGATGGGGCATATAATGATTATATGTAATAATTTCATAAGCACTAGCTTCCTTAAGGGTAAACTTATGGTAAAGACATGACCATCAAGTCATGTTCCGTATCAGTTGTATTTACATTCCTCTCTACCTGTCCCTACAGCTGCTTCATAATTTTGTCTTGTACAAAGACTTACAGGGTAAGTTGGTCAAATAAAGGTGATTTGTAAAAGTGCAGATCCTAATATGACACTTGAGATTTTGCAAAGATTTTCTGCAGACATAACATGGATGTGAAGGATGAATAGAAGGCAATAGTTCTAGGGAGGTGGGGGTAATGAGGACCCTAAGCTTTTCCAAATCACATAGATTCTCTCTCCCTAAACTATATGCATCATTCATTCATATATTTAGTCAACAAATCTGTACATGGCATTTTGGGTACAAAGATGAAAAAAACTGGCTCATGTGACCTCAGCCCTTGTGAGACTAATAGGGAAATAGACTAACGCACACCTAAACACAGACAGTAAGCTCTAGGATGAGGGAGGCATCAGACCAAATTGACTGGCAGTCGTCATATGCTGAGACCAGTAGCAGGAGGAAGAACTACTTACAGAGAGATGGGGAAAACAAATGCAGTGGAGGTGGGTAACTGTACACTGGACAAAGGGGACAGCATTTGTTTATTTAGTTATTTATTTTTGTGGAACTGGGGATTGAACTCAGGCCCTTATGCTTGCCAGGCGAGCACTTATTCTACTGAGCTATTTCTGAAGCCCAGCATTTGTCTAATAGATTTTTTTTTTTTTTTGGTATTTTTTAGGGAAGGGTCTACGGAGTGTTCAGGGTCTCACTACTAGATCGCACTCATAGTGATCTATCTGTTTTTAGCTTTCCAAGAGCTGGGATTGCAGGTATGCGCCACCATGCCCAATCTCTATAATAGGATGTTTGATAGGATTGTTTTGGTACCCTGGAATTGTCCACCCCATATGGTGGACAGACAAAAATATGTACTAACTAAACATGAAGCATTAACAACCAAGGGAGGGTTTCCACTGCACAGGGAACAGTGGGGATGCTCGTTGTGCCAACCTCTAAGATTAGGAGTCCAGGGGCCAGGAGATAGCTCCATGGCTTAAGTGCCTGTCTGGAAAGCTCAAGGCCCTTGGTTTGACTTGACTCCTGGTACAAGAAAAAAAAAAAAAAAAGAGTCCATGCTTCCACCCACAGAAGCCTGGGCTGAGGTGATACAAAACCATGAGTGCAGTGAGGCAGAGCACTTGTCTGTAGCAAGTTACATTATGTGAGTTTATTGCATAATGTGGGCTTGCCTCTCGAGTGGTATACAAGGGCAGCCCGGTCTTCCCATTAATCTTGGACACTGCCTCCTGCTCCTAGTGCGGACTTGCCAGCCTTTCAAGCAGACCCCTTGTCTTCCTGATACAGACTCGCCTGGGGCATTACAGTGAGCTTCAGGCCTTTGCCTGGGTCCTTGGGATGTGTGGCACTCCAACAGACCTTCTGCACTCTTCCACACTGTGGAAGCCAATCTTGTAAATTCTTGTGTATTTGTCCATCTTGCATTAAATCTGTTTCTCTAGTAAGCACTGACTGATGTATCCATATATCCCTCTTAGCAAAGCCAGTCCATTTCATATGTCTACTAACTTCCGAGATCCTAAGACACATATTTGTCTTTTCAGGGGTATGTGACACACTGAGGGACACAGTTCCAGTGCACTGTCACTGAGTCATAGTGAGAACACATTTCTTCGGGCCTAGGTGGCCCAGTAAAGTATTTACTGATGAGGTCCCAAGGATCTTTCAAATAGCCCCACTTTTACAACCAGAGGGTGTGATTGCAGACCTCCTCTATCAGTGTTTCCACTGAGGACATGCTTACCTATTTATAGCAGGAAACATAGTCAAGAGGACACATTCTTCCTTACTGGAGGAAAGAGCAATTTTATTGTTTCAAACTTCCCCAAGGGAGCTGAGGGATGTCTGCTGGGCTGCCAAGGAAAGCAGTGACAGCAGAGGAGGTAATATCTACCTTGATCAGGGACAGTTTATTTTTCTTGAGCACAGACTCCTATGTATGGTACCAATGATCTCATATGGGGCACACCCCCAGAGTCCTTGCCTCTGGGTACGTCCTTCTAAGTCCAATACACAGCTTTAGGCTGCTGGCCCAATGGGGCAGCTCATTCCTAAAGGTGATATCTAGAGGCATCTCCAACACATTCAATGCATAGAGTTCCATCATCCATCAGTTTTTTCATTTATTTATTTATTTATTTATTTATATTTTGTCTTTTTGAGACAGGGTCTCACTATGCAGTTCAGGCTGGCCTTAAGCTCACTTTGTAGCTCAGGCTGGTCTCGAACTCACAACAATCCTGCTGCCTCAGCCTCCTGAGTGCTGGGATTACAGGCCTGTGCCACCACG
This sequence comes from Ctenomys sociabilis, assembly GCA_004027165.1. NCBI lineage: Eukaryota > Metazoa > Chordata > Mammalia > Rodentia > Ctenomyidae > Ctenomys > Ctenomys sociabilis. The sequence goes on along the minus strand of PVKA01033181.1, from coordinate 5,522 downwards.
CCTGGCATAGTTTTTTTCATTTTTAGATCACATCTGATCATTCTCAGAGAAAGATGTGGCCCTCAAGCATACATAGTCCTCCTCCCTAATTTAATTTTTCAGTGACCCATCTGTGGGTATGGAGGGGCTGAGGATGGAGTTCAGCAGTAAAGTACTTGCGTATTATGTGCAAAGTCTTTGGTTGGAACATCAGAACTGGGAATAAAATACATACAAAATGGATATGGAGACACTGGCATTCATCAGCCACAGACCTTATTTATTGCATAGCTGCATGAGTTCAGTTCATCCATACAGTACTGTTCATGAAGTCTCTACTCAGAAGGCTTGCATTCAGTCCTGGCTTTCCTTGTCACTGAAGGACTAGTCTCTCTTTTTTTTAGAATTAATTTTATTGAGAAACCAATAGCCGGGCGTGGTGGCACATGCCTGTAATCCCAGCACTCGGGAGGCTGAGGCAGGAGGATTGTTGTGAGTTCGAGACCAGCCTGAGCTACAAAGTGAGCTTAAGGCCAGCCTGAACTGCATTGTGAGACCCTGTCTCAAAAAGACACACACACACACAAAAAAAAATAGCAATGAGACAGTTTCAAAATCGATTAGTAGGACAGTGTTAATAATTAATACATTACATATTGTTGTCTTCATACTGGCTATTCATATATAAGATACAGACATGATATCCTGTCCAAACACTATTAGTACAAATCTTTCTTCTCATTGAATTAAGAAAAAGTAGATGTATATCTCTCCTATTTTGTACATGCAGATACAAAAATGTCTTTCATTTGTATCCTCTCTTTTTGTTTAGTTTTGTCAGAAATGGGTATTCCATTGTCATTTAAATATTTTAGGTATGTGAATTCATCAAAATAATCCCATATAGTCCAGTATTCCATAATTGCAGTGGGTTATCCATAGGACTGGCAATGTCAGAGTTGTTGACTTGAGCCTTTTACAGCTCAGCATATCAATCTGGCTTTACTTTTTATACCAGGTTTTTATACTTTTCTGCCGGATGGTTCAGACCAAGATAAAGGAAGACCTATATAACAAGAAATGTAACTTTTGTATCTGCCAAGGTCAGTCAAATCCCTCAGAATTTAGCCTGAAACTCTGTACTGCAGTTGTAGATCCTTTGTAAGTGTCAGCCATGTGGATGAGTCACTGCCATTGCTTGACCAATTTTCTCTCTGTGAAAGTCTGAGAGAATGTTTTCTCTCCATGTGACTCTCTTAGGCACACTCTACATCATCAATCACTTTCCTCTGTGGCCCCATAATCTCCTTGATTAGTAAATTTGGGGCACAACTGAGTCACAAGATGTCACAACACAGGTTCTTCTATGTCCCGAGTCCTCACTTACCTTGAAAGGCTAGGGCCAAAATGTTGGCTGCCCTTCTTTTTTTTTTTCCTAATTTTGGTCTGCAAACTTAAGTTGTTAATCCTCCAGAGGAGAAGCTTGATATTATTGCTCTATAACATAGGCCGTTGAGCTTAACCTCACTATCTGTCTGAATATCAACCATTTTAGACATAACATGGAAAAGGTATTTTTCATCAAGTATTGATATATTAAACTTTAAATATCCCTACAGAACATGAAGAAAAAAAAAGAAAAAATATTAAAAAAATAGGAAGGAATTTTTACACAGAAATTTAGAAATCTAACCATATACAGAATTGTAGCAGGACAATCCTATGACGTTTTTTGTCTTTTGTTTTCATTTATTACCTTTTTTTTTTTTTTTTTTTTTTTTTTGCAGAGCCGTGGATTAAACTCAGGCCCTTGCGCTTGCCAGTCAAGCACTTATTCAACTGAGCTATCTCCCCAGCCCCCCCCCTTTTTCTTTTTTTTTTGCAAACAAACATTTACTTGAGAGACGGTATGGCAGTAATTGATATGACATGACAAGTAGTACATATTTAGAAGACCAGAATAACAGGCATTCCAAGCATGACCCTAGTATTACATGTAGCTATCTTCAGTGCAGTTGCTTAGTTCACAGGTATCAGCATATGTAGTTAGTCAGGGTGAGAATCCTACCAATTAACTGCTAGCTTCAAAAACCTTCTAAAGACTCTCAGGATCATTGCCTTACCTATCTTGTGCATATAAATGTATTGCTTTGCCCCTGTCATTTTTCCTAGCTTTTCTCCTTGCCCTCTCTTTATTGTTTAATCCTTAAGTTCTTGCTTTCCTTTTAATTGTATTATACCCATCTCTTTTTATTTCTTCTTTTGAGTTCTTACACTAGGGACAATATATGATATTTACACATGTGGGTCTGGTTTATATCACTTATGACTATTCTCAAAGGATGTGGTAAGGTGGTGTTTTAGAGCACCAGCTCATTGAAGTCCTGGTAATTGTGGTCATGGTACATTGTCAGAGTCAGTTACATCATAATAGGACACCTGTCACACCTCAGAGACTGGGTTGTATAGGGCTAAGTTGCTGACCACAGAGACCTCTGGCTGTGCTGGAAAACAGCACATTCATAAAGCTCTGAAGTCAAAATAACACCACAGCAGAGGCAGCCCAGAACATGGGCTGCTAACACTCCCTATTCTAGAGCAATAGAGCTGCCAACCTTAGAGATCAAATAGTTGTCTTAACTGTCAAACTTTACTGGCCATGCTCCAACTTAGCAGTCTTTGGGCTTTCACATCCTCCTCTTCCTATACTCCCCAAATCTATGTAATAAATATGGGTTGTCTAGGGAAATGCTTTTTTTTCCTCCTAGAGAGTAATTCTGAGAGGTATGACCTTGCTAGAGCCCCCCAAATCACACTGCTATCTCTTTTATTTAAGCTATTCATCATTCCCTTGTTTAGAAGACTGGGATAGGTCAAGCCCCCAATTACTGGCATCAGGAGCATGGACCTGAAATCTTCGGACTAGGATTTTTGGTCTAAACTTGCAAGATCCACTCAGTCAAAAGCATTTAAGATGGAAGAAGACTTTTACAAGAAGAAATTGCCCAGGGACACCAGGCAAAAAGCAGGAAAGAATAGCCCCATAGGGAAGAAGCATTAGTTTTCACCCTCTGAAAAGTAATTCAATTTTTGAAGAATAAAATATGGAGCAAAATCACAGATCAATTTTAGCTCTATGATAGAATTTGCTGCAAATGGCTCCAGCCTCAGCAGTTGAGGTCATCATCCCAATAGACATTTGGAGCAAAACTGGTTCAGCCCATAAAACCCAAGAAAAGCCACACTATAAAATCTATCTAGCTATTAAAATGGTCATGGGCTTGTGTGCCAACAAAAAACTTAACAGAAATATTACAAAATGTAATCAAATATAATCCATGGTTTCCTCAGACAGACACTATAGATACTCATAACTGGGAAAGAATTTTCAAATGGCAGATGATAGAGGAAAAATTATTCCCTTTGAGATTTTCTCAATTTGGGATTTAAAAAAATATTTTTTTTATTTATTAAATTTTTTAAAATGTATTTTAATACAAGGTCTCACTACACAGATTAGACTCATAATGATCCTCTTGTTTTCAGCCTCCTAAGCACTGGGATTACAAGTGTGCACCACCATACCCAGTCTCAGTTGCCTTCTCAGCATGCTCTGGGGCCAGGGCAGCACAGCACGCCTGGGATCAAACCCTGGTCCCTGAGTCTGCCTGAGCAGGTGCCTTAGTCAGCGAGCTATCTGACTAGCCCCTTCAAGTTAGAATTTTTGTCTGCTCAGTCCAGTTCTAAATCCACTAGAGTTCACAGCCAACAGCTCTTGCTTCAGGCATAGAGAATACAAATGTGCTCCCAACAGAGGCTTCAGCTCATAAGGCCGAGCCTCTGTGGGACGAGCTGAATTCCTAAGCTCAGGAGTCTTTACAAAGCAATCACTCAACATCACCAGAGGTGTTTGAAGAAGAGACTAATTAGATCTGAAAGGCTTGGGGAGAAAGCAAACCAGTACAAATCTACCTGGTTCAGATACTTAACAGATTTTTAATGGGACCACTGAGAGCCAACAGTGTAAGAACAGGGAGAAACTGCTGTGCTTTGCTCCTATTTCTACTTTCTCACAGACCCCTAGGCTGGGGAGGAAGCTGGGCTCTGGGGCACTGGCCAAGGGCATGAGGTGGGAGCCATAGAGCTCCACCAAGCTTGCAGCCCTGGTGCTGGTCTAGGATGTACGAGGAACCCAAGTGCCTGTTTTGTCAAAAACAAAACCCATTGGCTGCAGTGGGGAAATGCAGGCTACGACAGACCTCTATAGACCACCACTGCCCATGCTGCTTGGTCCAGACCTTTTGACTCAGTTGTCCAGGAAGGGAGGCCAGATCCTGGGCAGTTTGACATGTCTAATACTGTTACAAATGTATTTGGAAAGATCACATCTTCAGTGCCACTAGAGGGACCCAAACATGCTGGTGCTCTGGTTCTGTTTTTGACTCCTGTGAGATCCAATGGGAGGCACTGACAGTAAAAAAAAAAAAAAAAAAAAAAAAAAAAAAAAAAAAAAAAAAAAAAAAAAAAAAAAATCACTTATAGATAAGAGTTCTGGGCCCTGTTTGATGTAGTATGGTGGCATAAGCCACACATTTACCCTGGGATTTGTACTGTGAAGGGGAAAAAGGACAGTGGAAACACTGTGAAGCAGCCTAAACAGCATCCTGTCCACTTCTTTTCCAACCAAGTCCAGGATTTCCCAACATGCGCTGCAAGCTTGTGCTTCCCTAGGTTGGAGAGCAGTTTGGTGTCCATGCTGCCACAGTGATGATATGATACCACCTTATAGGATGCTGTGTTCATGTTCCTTTTCAGTTGTGAGTTGGTTTTTCTGATATTCAGTGGCTCCACTGCCCTGTAGATGACTAGAGTCCAGCGCATCCTCTACGGGTAACTGGATCCTTTCTGACAAGTCAGCCAACAGTTTATGGAGCCTACTAGTCCCATGGGGGTCTTGGCTGGCCACATGACTAAATGTACAGTTCTCTTAAACTCAACTCAGACAGTCTAATCTGACTGGTAGGATTTGAAAGGAGCCAAGTTAGACTGGGCATTTCTGCTGACAGTGTTGCGTGTGACCTCCTGGCCGTGAGATGCTCAGTCCCCATCAGCACCCAACAGCAAGCAAGCACTGTTTGAGGCATTCAGAGGAGTTCTATCTAGCAGCTGCCTCAAGCAATTTGGAAGGCTGAGGATCCTGGTGGTGGTTGGCTTTTGTTTATTTGTTGCTTGGTAACAGAATCCTAGCTGGAGACACAGGCCTCAACAGGCAGCTGTAACTGCAGCTGGTACTAAAGGCTCCAGAGGCAGTGCTTGGTCTACAATTTGTTGAACAGGGACTGCCAAGGCCTATTCCCACAAAGGGCCCCAATCAAAATTGGGAGCTCTCACTTTGTTTAATTGACAGTTTTATTATTTATCTTGACTAGGGGCTAAGAAAACAGGTAGGGTAAATACTGGCTTTAGTCTCCAAGAAATCCTTAGCTGTTGGACCTCCTTTGTATTAGGGGGAGATTTTTAGGATTCTTTTTTTTTTTTTGCTT
>PVKA01033180.1:0-24621 GCA_004027165.1 Ctenomys sociabilis | reverse complement strand
AAAATCCCTCTAGTCCTAACCCCCCGGGGACTGAGGGTTTCAAAGAGCAAAAACTGCACTTACATTTTCATTTTTATGATCTCCAACAGCCAAAAGTAAAATAAGAACACCTTAATTGTGGAAGAATTGAGAAAACACAATTTTAATAAGCATACAATAGATGAACAGCCTAACAATTATTTTTCGAGTGTTTAAAGGGGATACAGCTCACCAGCACAGCACCTGCCTGGCAAGCATGAGGTCTTGAGTTCAATTCTCAGTACCAAAAATAAAGTAAAAAAATTTAAATTTGTAACAGCAAAAGGTTGCAAATTAATTGGTAGGGTATTCCCCAAAATAAAGATGGCAGTTGAAGGGATGCAATCATTAAAAAGTGTTTCCATAAATCATATTTGTTGAAGTCTGAGGCTCAAGAATCAGGGATTTGGGGCACCTTCCTGTACTCAGCCCAACATGCTTCTACCAAATGACTGATAGGAATTGAAACAAGTTTCCTTAATTGAAATCTCCTCTTCTAAACTTGGTTTAACAGGAAACAGAGTGGAACACTAAGTGTATAAAAGCTGATAATAAAAACTACCTTTCCTCATGCCTGCTATGACAGACCTTGTCCCCAATTCCCCATTTATCCTTAATTCGAAGGTATTCGTCCAGTCTTCCTTAAACAGCCATTCTTACTCAATACATCCAAGTTCCACACAGCATTATTAAGCCAAGCCTAACAGACTACTGATAGCTAGCTACCAAGGAGTATTGGAGTAATTTACTTGAAGCGGACATCTACATCTACAAAAACTACAGGTTCCAAGTTATCTATCAAATTATGCTGACTAGGGAGAAAGGGATGACAACATCTAGAAATCATGATCACCTCTGAGCTTCAGGCATGTAACTGTAACCTATCAATGTTTCACAGAAGTAAGTGAGAACCACCATGTTATTACCTAGGGATACAGGATTTTGGGTTCTGGCAAAGCATGTTAAGACTTTGTTCTGTCAGACTGCACTTGACTTTAGTGGGTTAAAAGACAGTTGAGAAAACAAGAAGAACTGCATCAATGATGCAAGGGAAAACTAGAAAGAAAAAAATAAAATGCAGTATTCAAAAAGAGAGGGAAGTCATTCCCAAGATACTATACAAGACAAAAGACAAAGAGTACAACAATTTTTGTGTATCTTTCACATCATATATACAGGTATATAAGTATTCTCTTAAATAGGCAAGTAATTTTCTTTTCACTAGCCATGAGAAAGTATAGCAGCCGAAAGCAACTTTTTCGTTTTTCTATAGTTATAGTTCAGGACCATATCTACAATCTGTTTAAGAGTATCCCAATGACTAGGGAAAAAAGAAAAGGGAAAAGGAATACATTCAAAGTAGTATGAGCTCTCTAAAAAGATTTAGGGATCTACCAACATTTGTCTTCTCTAAACAGACCCCATCTACACGTGGTGGTGTGTACCTGTAATTCCAGCACTCATGAGGGCTGAGGCAGGAATACTGCTTTGTGTGTGAGGCTAGCCTGGGCTACATAGTGAGCTCAAGGCTGGTCTGAACAGTGAGACTATGTTCTCAAAAAAAATGACAACAATAAAAAAACACCCAATTCCATAGTGTCTCAAACTCAATCTTCCAGACAAGAATGCCAAAACTAGGTTAGCCTACTCATACAGTACTGACTTGCTATCTGCTATTTTGACTCAATGGTGCAATCGTAACATGGATTCTTAAAGGTGATTTGCATACAGACCACCTAAAAAACTTTGTCAAAGTATAGATTCTTCCAAAGACCTGTTACTGGGTACTCATGAAAAGCTAATACTAATTATCCTACAAAGCCAGGAAGGATCCCCAGAACAGTAACAAATATGCAACTACTCTCTCAACACTTTTTTTTTTTTGGTAGGAGTCAAACTCAGGACCTTGTGCCTGCAGGCACTGCCTCACTGAGCTATATCCCTTGCCCTCAACATTCATTTGAAAATTTTTGTATCCACAAGAATTTTCTGTGGGGTCTTGTTAAATTCAACTATATACTCTGATGAACTAAGTGCCCATGAAAAATTCATGAGTCTGATACACCAAAGATTAAAAGCAACATAAGTAACTAAGGGAGGATACCAACTGATACACTGTAACTTTTATTTTTTGAGACAGAATCTTACTATGCTGCCCAGACTGGTCTGAACTCCCAAGTCCAAGAGATCCGTCTGTCTCAGCCTCTCAGAGTATCTGGGACTACTCTACCTGACTTGAATAAATTGGTTTTTATTTATCACATTTTTCAGTGTGTAGCAATAAAATGTCTTGAAAAATGGGTTCCTTTTTCTAATTAGCACAAAGGCATTTACAGGATAGACAGCCCTGTGATTATGGTCTCCATGGAGAAATGGAGATAATAATCACTGTCATGGCTATTTGTCAGTTCAGGAGGAAGTGAACACAGCTGCAGATAGGGTTTTCCTTTTCTTTCTACAAGTCAATAGCTGGCACCTAAGATCTATTCCTCGTGTCTATTCTTTATCACTGTGTGAACAAAAACAAAAACAAAAATCAAAGTAGTTAATTATCAACTGTACTGGGAGAAATACAAAGGTTGTTATTCTTAAAGTTCTTTTTTCCAGAACCTGAACCAGCTTCCTTTTACTAGAAATCTACTTGGCTGCCCTGAATTTAACTCAAATCCCTACCTTTTCCGAAAGGCAGCAAGGTGCATAATTTTCTAATCAGATTTTCGGGGGTGTTGCCTAGGAATACATTCTCACCCTTCATTTCTACTTCTGGGACTTAACACTACTCAAGTTTCCTAGGAACTGGCATACTGCTCCTCCCCAGCTAGAAAACGAAAATTCACAAAATTTGATTAAATGCACTTGTGACAAAAATGGAAAAAAGTCATCAGCCATTTGAGACAGCAATACAAAAATACACAGTGATAAGTAATTAGTAAAGTATTACTAGTAATTCCAAAAGCAAAGCTGAGAACTAAATTGAACACGTACTTTTTACATAAATCACAAACAGTAGCTATGAACATGAGACAAAGGCACAAAAACATTTTTAAAAGGAAAAACCTAAGGCAGACAAAAAAGAAATCCAGCAATACCAGCATATTGACAGGCCAAGGTAGGAGGAACCCAAACTCCAGCCCACTCTCGGAAATACAGTGATTTAGTAACAACCTGTCTCAAAACAAAAGGAAAACACAAAGCACTAGGTATATAGATCAGTATGAAGGCCTTGGATTCAATCCCCAGCACAGAAATAATCAAACAAGATGCCTTGGGGCAGCTTTTTCCCAGCGAATAATTTGTTATGTACTGATAAGCCCAGTCTTGGAAGAATAGGACTTCGAAGGGAGAAAACTGACTTCAAAGCTTCTGTGGTTTGTAAACTTCCAAGTCAAAAAGAGTTGCATTTATCTGAAACAAAATTGGGGCCAAACTGTGGTCTATCAACTGCAAGATGCTCACTATTTAGTGTATAAACAACGACGACAAAAAGCCAAAGACTAGAAAACTATGACGTTGAGTGTCTAGATATAAACTGTAAGACACTTGTGGGACAGTAATTATTAGACTGCCCCTTATCATCCAACCACAAGAGACTCCCTCAAACCCTCTGCAACCAAAAACACTTCTCAGCTTTCAAGTTACCACCGGCTATGCTACAGAGGTGGTGTTAAAAGCTTGAAAATGGGGAAAATTATGTGAGGAGTCAAGATCTGGATCTAAGTACCCGCTAGGCCCTTTTAAGCCCAGCTCCAGGTTACATTCACTTCCAGGTCTCTAACCTCTCCCAAGAAGGACTTCAAACGTTCTGGAATCCCGCCGGGTTCTCAGTGTCTGCAGATCCTTCCACGGCGAGGTGACAGAGCTGGGGTTCTCGCGCCTGAGGGTAATGCCCGAGTTTCCGTTTCCCACCCGGGAACCGGGACGCCCAGAAGCCACGGAAGCGGCCCGGGCCCGAGCCCTCGGCCGAGTGCGCGAACCAGCGCCAGTGCGCCCCTCCCGCCTGTGCCATGGCCGCCGCGGCCGCCGCCGTCCCCACCCTCCCGCGTCCCTCGGGAAGCGGGGAGCACGGGGCCCTCCGGGCTGCGCGTAGGACGACGCCCCGCTACGATCAAACGGCAACGTCCCCGAGTCCGGCCGCTCTCGCCTCCGACCCCGCCGGGCGCACCTGTGGTCGGAGCTGCCGGGGGCCCTGCGCCCCTCCTCGCAGGCCTGGCCGCGGCCCCTGCGATCCCCCGGCTGCCACCTTGAAGCTCCCGCGCCGGGACGCAGCCGCTGCTCGAGCCCCAGGCGGGCGCGCCTCACCTGCTTGCCTCGGTAGAAGAGTCGCTGGCACTCGGGCCTCACGTCGAACAGCGCCCACACCCGTTCGCGCAGCTCCTCAATCGTGGCTTTGCGAGAAACGTCCTCGATGGTGCGCGTCTGGGCGCCGTCGATGGTGCGAACCTGGATCCACATCTCGGCTCGGCCCCCTTTGTCTCCCCCTGTGCTCGGGACGCCGCGCCCCGGGCGGCCCGGGCTCTCCTCAGCGGCGGACAGGCGAGCGCACGCACTGGAGCGGGGAGACCACCGGGTTCCGGTCCCGACGGGCGGCTGCGGCGCCTCCCGGCCCGCGCGCGCCTGCCGAGCCCAGCAGAGGAAGAGAAAAAGCGGAACCGGCGCGATGCCGAGCCGAGCCTCCCAAAGAGGAACCAGCCGAGTCCGGGCGCGCAGAGTGTTTACTTATAGAGCTGTGGCTCCCACATGGAGGTCACGGCGCCAAGCCTGATCTCGCGAGATCCACGCGGGCTCCGCCTTAAGGAGGAAGCGCGGCGGGAGGTGGTTACGGACCTAGGATGCTAAACTCAGAAGGCACCGAGGGGCGGGGCGAGGGGCGGGGCTGCGGGGAGCCGTTACTCGCCCCCCGCGACGCGGGCGGTGCCCTAGGCGGCGCAGCGGCCCTCGCACCTCCAGCTTTCGGGCCGTTACTGGTCGCGCCCAGCAGCTGCCCTGGAAAGGCTTGCTCTCGGAGTGGGGCCAAGGACTTCTCAGGCCTGGCCTAGTCCAGTCCCGGTCTCAAGTCTCAAAAGCACCCCCAAAGTTAGTAACCCCGAGCTGGCCCGGGCGAGGGGAGCCAGGGCGAGCCCTCCCGAGCAGGCCCAGAAGACAACGGTCAGCCCCCGCCCGCCACGCGGCTGGTGGGGTGGGCGCCCCGGGCAGGCTGGGCTCCACTGCGCGGCGCCATTCGCCGAGCCCCACGGCTGCCTTTGCTTGAAAACCCGCCGCGGAGGTACCCTCCCTGGGTCCAGCTGGGGTTACCCGCGGGCGGCCGCGCTCACACACGGTCCTCGGGCGGTGGAGGCCACGGGCCGCCGCTGTGGACGCCGGGAGAGCAGGCCGCTTCCGCTCATCGCCTGCCGCGAGGGCGACCTCGGCCTAGGATCGTGGGTTCTCGGAAAACCCGTTTCAGACGCTGCGGAGCCACACGGTTCCGAGAAGGACGCGAAGGTCCTGCTACGAGAAAGAGTCCAGCGTGCCGCTGCCTAACGCCGGGCCTGCTTGAAAGAACCCTCCGTAAACCGGGAGAATGCGTACCAAAGCAGAAGAAGAGTTGTACTTTTATTTGCCAAAATTGATGGGTTTAGTAACGCCATAAAGACAGAGGAGCATGTTTGTAGTAATATTAAAATACTGTAATTACACAGACAAGGTCAGTAGTATCTTTTTTAAAAATTTTTTAAAGCACAACACGGGAAAAAATGAACTATATGTACATAATTTTAAGTCTTTGTTCTTGCTGAAAATTTCATGTTCAGCTAGGAACTATAATCCATCTTGTCTTTAACCAACATAACTAAAGCAAAGACTATTTGTTACCTATGTAAGTGAGATGGTGGATATACCCTAAGCGTGCTTCTGACCTGCCCAACAGTTGATATCTATATTGCAGTTATACGGTTATGTCTCTGTATGTTATAACTTATTTTTCCAGCTCAGTGCTGACAGAAAGTACAATCTAGTTGAGATAACATTTAGCAAAAATATGAAAGAATATTGTATTACTAAACAGTCTAATGATACAGCTTCTATCAGAGATGTGAAAAGAGAGACCAGATTTGCTGAAGCTTAGAAATACGTGTACAACATGGCCTGAGTGATATGGTATGTTGTAATCAACTGCGGTAGTTAAATATGTTGAGTTTACTAATTGAAATTGACCAGAATTATAATCCTAGTGTTGCTGCTTATTTAAAATACGATCTTGGACAAACTAGGTGTTACAATTTCCTCCTTGTAAAAGAATGCTTAGCTTAGTGTTCCTTCCTAAGCAGTACATAATTATTTAAGTGCTATTGTTATGATGATTTAGACACACAGAGTCTGCCCAAAGAAGAAGGGATACTTGAAGACACAGAATTCTACTGTAGGTATCTTCATGGGTCAGAAGAGATTGAGGAGTCAAGAGAAGGTGGTTAAATCAAGAAGGGCAAAGTGTGAAAATTAACATTCAAAACACATTTCTGTAAGCCCCAGGGAGAAACAATTGTTTTCAAGAGTGTGAGTGATGAAACACTCTTGTGTTTATTTGGAAAGACAGCAGAAGGAATGTGTAAGAATGCCTTAGGGAAAAAAAAAAAGAGGCCTGGAGATATGGAAAAGAGATTGTTGAGGAACATTTGGCCCAGAGGCAATTGTGTTCATTTTGGCCAAAAATAGTGGCAGTAGGTAGGAAAGAATATATTTTGGAGTACTCTAGAAAATTGAGCTCTTAAGACTTGCAGTATATTTGGATAAGGGATGAGGAAAATGGTATGTTGACAGCAACTCAAATGTGCAGGAAACTTACACGGACAGATTAGGTATAAGATGCTCTTCAGAAAAGTAAAAGAAAAAAAAAAAAACTCAGGAAAAATGCATGAAATTCCATTTGTGTTGTGTCATATTTGAAATGCATCCAAAATATACAGTACCTAGATTGGAAATGTCTTAGAGTTGAACATACAAGTCAAAGATATTAAAGAGAAGCAGGAAAGCTCTGATCGAGATTTGTACTCAGTCCTGTGAAATTTATCACATTAAATATGTTGGTCTTTAGTGGAACAATTAAAACTTAGGAGGCTTGAGGGACTTGGTATCAATTGGGAAAGACACAAAGGAATCTTCTGAGTGAGGATAATATTCTATGGGAAATATCAGTTGCCATAAGGATAGATATGCAAACATTTTTTGAACCACATAATCATGTGTTCATTTTGTGAATATAAAAGGTTTATATATGTCTATAGTTGCATGACTATATAAAGATTTTTCTTACTAAAAGGCTTTTAAATTTCTATTGATGAATAAATGAAAACATAAATTCATTCATTGTTCTAATGATTGATCTCTAGAGATCAAGGAAGAGTATTCTTTCATCTTTCAGATTAGTTAGAAACTTCAGTGTAAAAATTTGATCTGGGCAAAGGTAAAGAAAAACTAAATTTAAAATACACAAGTTATAGCAGGAATGATACTACATGTCTATAATCTTGGCATTTAGGAGGCTGCAGCGGGATTTGAGGCCACAGAGTGAGGCCACAGTTTGAGACCAGCATAGACTACATTAGCTAGACTCCATCACAAAGTGAGACCCTGTCTCAAAAAAACAAAAACTAAAGTAAAATAAAATTTATAGGGTGTAGATAGGTGTGGTGGTACATACTTGTAAATCTCTAGTGCTATAAAACCAACAACAAAACACTACAGGTATTGCAGTCAAGAATATTGAAGAAAACATGAGGCTGGGGAGATAGCTCAGTAGAATAATAAGCACTTGCCTGGGAAAGTCCTGAGTTAAATTTCCAGTACTTCAAAAAAGGAGAAGAAGAAAACATGATTGTTCTGAAAAGGTATGGTAGTGTGCATGCATGCACATACATGTTTATATGCAAGTTTGCATTTGTACAAGCACAGATGGGTATTTATTATGGGTATAAACATGCTACATATGCATATATAATTTTTTTTGTGTGTGTGTGTACACACAGTTATGTTTTCTACTGCATCCACACAGGAAGAGTAAGGAAATGTACTTTTATGTTTCCACAAGCAAAGGTTTGATGAAAGAGAGCATGCTTTGAATTCCAGATTCTAAAACTTTTGCAGTTTTTGGGAGAAATGTTTAGGTTCAGGTAAATTGCCCTAGGAGAAGGTGGGGTACTGAGCCTAGAGGTACATCTGTGTTAGAGAATAGGTCATTTGTAAAATCACAGAGGGTATGATCACTCTATGAAGGCTGGGGATTTAAAGAGTGAACTTTGAAGAAAAATGGTAGGAGTAAGTGTAGGAACTATGACACTCACCCAAGCAAACACTTTTGAAAGGTTTCTTTTTCTTTGGACTCATATATCCTACTTCTGTTCTTCTTACACTGAAATTCACTCTTACCTATTCCTCAACTTTTCATATGTGTATTATCCTTTTTCCAATCTCTTGAGTTGTGTTACAGAAACAGTAAGCAGGGAATATAGACAGAAAGCAACAAATAGCAGAGCCTTACCTACCTCACCTCTACCCTAGAGCTGATTGAAACTAAGACTGACCATTGGTTGGAATAGGAAGATGGTGAACCTACAATTCAAAGGCCCTGAGTGGTGAAGTATGGGGACTAACGCCTTCAGGTAAGGCAGGAGTGGAGAAGGTGGGGAAAAGTGAGCTTGGTTTATAGTGGTGTTTAGGTTTTTAGTAGTTTGAAGAAGGGTTTAGTAGTCATATGAATAAGAAAATAGAAAATAACACCTATTGAATTTTTATATATTGGAAATATCCCATGTATGTAGTTTTTAAAAGACAGCCAAAACATGTATTTTATTTAGTTTTCTGAGATCATGAAATTGGGGCAATAAACTGAGGCAAGATGTAATTTTTTAATGAGGGAGTAGCTGGTGTGTTGGAATACACCATGACTTTAGCATTCTGGGGGGCTGAGGCAGGAGGATTGCAAGGTTGAGCCTCGCTGGGTAACTCAGCAATTTAGAAAATTCCTATCTCAATAAAAAAGTTCAATATAAAGGCCATGAATTCAATCTCCAGTCAAAAAACAAAACATGACACCTAAAATACATTCCTACAGGGATTCAACTATTTTTAATTAGTCATAGACCAATGGAAGAAAAATCAGTTATAAATGAATATGTCTAGGGCTGGGGTTGTAGCTTAATGGTAGAGCCTCTGCCTCATATTCATAGAGTACTGGATTCCACAGCCACCACAGAGAAAAAATGTCATTGAAATTGGCGAATGGTGAATATCTTTAACAATTTAATCCCAAGTCAAGAATACCTTCCCAGAATTAATATTGAGCATTGTTATTGTCAAAAGAGGAGGGGAAAAAAACAAAGAAAGTGAATGTGATTGAGTTAAGCATGGATTTATCAGATTTTTTTTGTTCAGTAATTTCTAGGCTGAGAAATGTTATGACTATCAAAATATTGCTGAAGCTAGGAATAAATCACAAAAGAAACCACAGATTATAAACACTTGGATATTGAACAACATACTCCTAAACTTTAGATGGCTTACAGAAGAAATCAAGGAAGAAATTAAAATAATTTCTAGAATTAAACAGCAGTGCTATACAAAACAGCAGAATATGTGGGCCACAATGAAAGCAATCCTAAGAAGCAAATCTATGGTAGTCAATTCTCACATTAGAAAAAAAAGCACGCACAAATAACCTACGTATCTTGAGCCTCAAGATAATCAAGAGTCCCAACCCAAGCCAGATTTAAGGAGGGAAATCATAAAGATCAAAACAGAAATTAATGACATTATGACTAAAGCAATACAATCAAAGAACTGGTTCTTCAAAGAAATAAATGAAATAGATAAACCCTAAGTCAAATTTACCAAAAGAAGGAGTGACTCACATCAATAGAATCAAAATTGAGTAAAAGAGCCAGGGAGATAGCGCAGTGGCTTCACTGCCTGCCTGACAAGCACAAGGTAATGAGTTCCATCCCTGTTACTAAAAAGGAAAGTAAAAAGAGAAATATTTTATCACAGTGAACACCCCCAAAATCTAAAAGATTGTTAACATTTTCTATGAAAATTGTACTCCAGTTTTATCACAGTGGATTTGCCATGAGAGCACAGATATAGTGAAAGCCACCACTAAATCCAAGCCAACATGGGGAAGGAAAAGACTCACATTAATATCATTGTCATGGGACACATGAACTCCGGCAAGTCCACCACCACCGGCCATCTGATCTCCAACTGCAGTGGCATTGACAAAAGAACCACTGAAAAATTTGAGAATGAGGCTGCTGAGGTGGGAAAGGGCTCCTTCAAGTATGCCTAGGTGTTGGACAAGCTGATCATGAGCACAGTATCACCATTGACATCATCCCGTGGAAATTTGAGACCAGCAAGTATTATGTGACCATCATTGATGGCCTGGATGCAGAGACTTCATCAGAAACATGATTACAGGCACTTCTTATGCTGACTGTGCTGTCCTGATTGTTGATACTAGTGTTGGTGAATTTGAAGCTGTTATCTCCACGAATGGGCAGACCCATGAGCATGCCCTTCTGACTTATACATTGGGTGTGAAACAACTAATTGTTGGAGTTAACAAAATAGATTCCATACAGCCACTCTACAGCCAGAAAAGATATGAGGAAATTGTTAAGGAAGTCAGCACCTACATTAAGAAAATCAGCTACAACCCTGACACCTTAGCTTTTGTGCCAATTTCTGGTTGGGATGGTGACAGTATGCTGGAGCCAAATGCTAACATGCCTTGGTTCAAAGGATGGAAGGTCACTCATAAAGATGGCAATGCCAGTGGAACCACACTACTTGAAGTTTTGGATTGTGTCCTCCCACCTACTCACCCAATTGACAAGCCTTTGCAGCTGTCCCTCCAGGATCTCTACAAAATTAGTGGTATTGGTACTGTCCCTGTGGGCTGAGTGGAAACTGGTGTTCTCAAACCTGGCATGATGGTCACCTTTGCTCCAGTCAATGTCACAACTAAAGTCAAGTCTGTTGAAATGCACCATAAAGCTTTGAGTGAAGCTCTTCCTGGGGACAGTGTGGGCTTCAAAGATGTCTGTCAAAGATGTCCAACATGGCAATGTGGCCGGTGACAGCAAAAATGACCGACCAATGGAAGTAGCTGGTTTCAGCACTCAGGTGATTATCCTGAGTCATCCCATCTAGATCAGTGCTGGCTATTCCCCTGTCCTGGATTGTCACACAGCTCACATTGCTTGCAAATTTGTTGAGCTGAAAGAAAAAGTTGATCGCCGGTTTGGTAAGAAGCTGGAAGATGAGCCCAAGTTTTTGAAATCTGGTGATGCTACCATTGTTGATGTGGTTCCAGGCAATCCCATGTGTGTCAAGAGCTTCTCTGACTACCCACCTCTGGGTTGTTTCACTGTTCATGATATAAGACAGGCAGTTGCTGTAGAAGTCATCAAAGTCATGGACAAGAAGGCTGCCAGAGCTGGCAATGTCACCAAGTCTTCCCAGAAAGCTCGGAAGACTAAATGAATATTATCCCTGCCACCTACCACCCAAGTCTTAACCAGTGGTGGCAGACCAACTTCAGAACTGTTTCTCCCAACTGGCCATTTAAGTTTAATAGTGAAAGACTGGTTAATGACAAAAATGTGTCACAAAACCTTCAGAAAGAAAGGAGAATTTTGTTTTTTTTTGTGTGTGGCAATTTTTAAGTTATTAGTTTTTAAAATCAGTACTTTTTAATGGAAACAACTTGACCAAAAATCTGTCACAGAATTTTGAGACCCACTAAAACAAAGTTTAATGAGAAAAATAAAAAAGGAAAAAAGAAAACTGTACTCCAAAACTTTTGAGGATTGTAAAGAAATAGACAAATTTCTAGACACATGAATTACTAAAACTGAACCAAAAAGATATAAAATTTCTGAACAAAACAGTAACAGGCAATGAAATTTAGGTAGTTGCTAACAAGGAAAAGCTAAGGTTCTAGTGTAGTCACTGACAAATTCTTTAAGATAGTAAGGGAAACTATCAAACTCTTTAACACAACTTTCAACAAAATTCAACACCCACTTATCATAAAAATCAAAGCTAATAAGTATTGAAGAACCTATGTCAATCTCATAAAAGCCATTTATGACAAACCAATGGCTAAAATTGTATTGAGAAGAGAAGCTGAACACTTTACCTCTAAAATCAGGAACAAGACAAGGATATCCACTGTCACTACAATTTAATATAGTACTCACAGGGCTGGTGAAATAGCTCAGTGGATTAAATGCCTGCTCAGGCAAGCACAGTGAACAGGGCTGAATCCCCAGCACTACATGCTGCATTGGCCCCACCCCCAGGCGTGGTGGTGCATGCCTGTAATCCCAGCACTGAGGAGGCTGAAAAAAGAAGGATCACTATGAATCCGAGTTGCATAGTGAGGCCCTGTACCAAATACATGTAAGAAACTAATTAGTACTCACAACATTACCTAATCAAGCAATGAAGAAATGAAAGGAATATGTATAGGAAAATAAATCACATTATTGTTATTTGAAGATGACATAATGCTTTACATAGAAGAAAGATTACACCAAAAGACATAGAATTAATAAAATTCAGTAATTCAATAAGATACAAAATCAATAGCATTCCTGTACACTAATGATTAAGTCATTGAGAAAGAAAGTAGGAAAATAATGCACTGGTACCTTAGTTCACAAACTTAATTTGTTCCATGATTCTGGTGAAGATGTCCACATTTGTGTTTGTGAAGGGAAAATAGGAAAGATTCTGTTTAGCAGAAGTGGAGTTCCTAAAGAGAAGCAAAATTTTGCTAAACACTTCTAGCTGCAAGCCAATTTGTTCACAAGGGGAAGCACTCAAACACCGAGGTATTACTGCATCATTCTCAACAGCATCCAGAAAATTGAATACTTAGGAATTAACCACAGAAATCAAAGATCTCTCTAATGAAAATTACATCACTCTGACAAAACTGAAGATATCAGAAAAATGGAAACATATGTCTTTTTTCTTCATACACAGAATAAATATTATCAAAATGACCATACCTCTAAAACTTGCACACAGATTTAATGCAATCCCAGTCAAAGTACTAATAGCATTCCTTATGAAACTAGAGAAAACAGTATCAAAATTCATGTGAAGTCGCAAGCGGGACCTCTCTGGACCAAAACACAGGCATGCCACGTGAGAGAGACCCACTACCCTGCCCTTGGGACCCCTCCACCCCTCTGGAGCCCCACCCCCAAGCCTTCCCAGTGAGTGAGAACTTCTGTAATGCTCTTGAGAACCCCAGATCCAGCCAAAGCCCAGGCACAGCTAGAGTGTGGGAGAGCTTCTGTGCTCCCCTATGCCCCTGGGCCAGGGGCACAACAGAAGGGCACCACAGGTTGACTATTGTGCCAGATGGGCAGAACAGGTTCACTTGCAAGGGCTGAAGCAGGTAGGAGCTGAACACAACAGCTAGACCCAAGCAAAGCATAACTGGATAAACTCAAACTTAATAGATCTGCACACAAATTTCAATAGGTGCTAAGGTTATAACTGTATCAAAGCTCTACACTAAAGGTCAGAGGTCAGTGTCATATGAAATGATAAAGACAAGGTGCAAAATGAAATCTCAGGCCTCAAGCCCACCCAGAGTGCAGAGGACATTAGCTCAGCTGAAATGTATGGATTAATAGCGTCAGAGTAAAGAAACAATAGCAGAAAGGTAGAGGAATTCAGAGCAGAATTAATTTCTGACATAAACAAATCTCTGAATTCATAGCATCTGAAATAATCAATATAGAAATATATGGAAAAACAATCTGAAAAGAACTCTGCAATAAAAGAATTAATAACTGCATCTAAAGAAGACATTGATAAAAAATAGAGATTAGAAATTAGAAATATGACAAATTCCTTGAATGAGCAATATAAGAAGGAAAAAGATCACATGAAGCAGAGTCAAAAAGATATAGAAGAACTGAAAATCTCAATCACAAGACTACAAAACCGTTTGAGTGAAAGTGAAGACAGAGTTTCAGATCCTGAAGATGTTGGTGCAGCTAGTGCAAAGGTAAGAAAGGATCTCTTAAGAACCACTAGGATGCATGAAAAATTAATTCATCACCTGCAAAACAATGCAAAGATGAACAGTGTGAGACTAATACGCATTAATGAGAAGGATGGAATTAATATAAATGATATAAAAAACAATATAGGAAGAATAACAGAAAACATTCCAAACAAGAGTTAACAATCTGACATTGTGTAACATTCAGCATACACGATGCCAAATAAGTTCAACCCAACTAAAAGTACACCAAGACATGTAATGGTCAAGATCCCAGAAATCCAACACAAGAATAATATACTGAAAGCCACTAGAGAAAAGAAGCAGATCACATTCAAAGGAAAACCCATCAGAATTATGGCCGACTTCACAAACCATGAAGGCAAGAAGAACATGGAGCAGAGTTCTCCAAGTCCTCCATGAAAAATTCCAGCCCAGACTATTACACGCTGCAAAACTCTCAAGTTTGATGGAGAAGTGAAATACTTCCATGACAAAGAACAACTAAAGAACTTCATGGTGACAAAGCCATCCCTACACAGGCTACTGAAAGATGTCCTACACAGGGACCAAAATGATCCATGAATGAGAACAAAAGGAACATACTAAATAGGGCAAACAATTAAACAGAGGACAAAAATGAGTAAACAACAGAAGGTAAATAACATGTCAATCATAAGTCAACATATCTCAATTATAACCATCATTGTAAATGGACTGAATTCATCAATTAAGAGAAACAGACTGGCAAAGTGGACTAGGCAACAAAATGCAACAATATGCTGTATACAAGAAAAACACTTAACAAAGAAATTCATAGGCTGAAAATCAAAGGATCGAAAACAATACTACATGCCTCAGCACCTCAGAAAAAAGTAGGGGTAGCAATCCTGCTCTCAGACAGTCTCAACTTCAAACCAAGAAAGAACAAGTGAAATAAAGAAGGCCACTATATACTTGTCAGTGAAAAAATTCAAGAGGAAAAGGTAACACTCATAAATATCTATGCACGAAACACAGGAGCACCCAACTATATAAGACAAATCTTAATGGACATAAAAAATCTAATATCCAATACCACAGTCTTAACAGAACTTAACACTCCCTTATCCCAAAAAGATAGGTAAACCAGACAAAAAATTAGGAGAGAAATAGCAGAATTGAACCAGAGCTTGGAACAAATAGACTTGGTGGACATACACAGAGTGTTCCACCCAACCACAGCTGACTACACATTTTTTTTTCAGCTGCACATGGGTCATTTTCAACAATAGAATACATACTAGCCCATAGGTCATGCTTAAATATATGCAAGAAAACAGAAATTATCCCATGCATATTATCTGACCATAGTGCAATGAAACTGGAAATAAACAAATAAACGACAAAAAAAAATAAATAAAACCAAGAAAACCCCCCTAAATACATGGAAATTAAACAACACCCTACTCAGCAATCAATGGGTCACAAATGAAATTAAATAAGAAATTCAATAATATCTATAATTCAATGAAAATTCAACCACAACTTACTGGAATTTATGGGATGCAATGAAAGCAGTTCTCAGAGGGAAATTCATAGCTATGAACTCACACATTAGGAAAACAGAACAGGAACAAATAAACACCCTAATGTTGCACCTCCAACATCTAGAAAAGGAAGAGCAAACCAAACCCAGAGCCCAAAGATGGGAAGAAATCATAAAGACTAGAACAGAAATTAATTCAATTGAGATGAAGAGAACAGTTCAAAGAATTAACGAATCAAAAAGCTGGTCTTTGAAGGACTAAATAAAATCAATAAGCCTCTAGCTAACCTCATCAAAAAGGGGAAAGAAAAAATTCAAATTCAAGCAGTAAGGAATAAAAAGGGTGGAATCATCACAGACCTAGTAGAAATCCAGAAAATTATCAATAGCTACTTTGAGAATCTTTACACTCAAAGTATAGAAGACACAGAAAAAATGGACAGATTCCACGAAAGGTCAAAGTTACCAAAACTGAACCAAGAAGATGTAATAACTCTCAATAGCCCAGTGAAATACATTACGTAATGAAAAACCAGGTCCTGATGGATACACAGTTGAATTCTACAAGAAATTTATACAAGATATAATCCCTACACTCCTGAAACTCTTCAATGAAATTGAAAAGGAAGCAGTCCTCCCAAAATCATTTCTGGAGGCAAGTGTTATACTGATTCCAACAACTAGGGAAAGACACAACTAAAAAAGAGAACTACAGGCCAATCTCCCTCATGAACATAGACACAAAATCCTCAATAAAATCCTAGCAAATAGAATACAGCAAATCATTAAGAAGATCATACACCATGACAAGGTAAGATTCATTCCAGGGATACAAGGTTGGTTCAATATTCAAAAATCTGTAAATGTAATACATTATATCAATACAGCAAAATCTCAAAACCACATGATCTTCTCAACTGATGCAGAAAAAGGCTTTTGACAAAGTCCAACACTCATTCATGTTCAAAGTCCTACAGAAAATTAGAATAGAAGGACTCTACTTTAATTTGATAAAAGCCATCTATGACAACCCAATGGCTAATATAATTCTAAATGAGGAAAAACTGAAATCTTTTACTCTCAGATCTGGTACAAGACAAGGATGTCCTCTATCACCACTCCTATACAACATAGTTTTGGAATCATTAGCTACAGCCATTAGACAAGAGGGACAAATAAAAGCAATAAGAATAGGTAAAGAAGAAGTTATGACTATTTGTGGATGACATAATACTTTAGTTGGAGGACCCAAAAAACTCCACCAAGAAGCTACTAGAATTGATACACAAATCCAGTAGCATAGCAGGATACAAAGTCAATACTCAAAAGTCAATAGCATTCCTCTACACAGATAACAAACACTGAGAGGGAAATTAGAGAAACAATACCTTTTACAATAGTACCATGGAAATTGAAATGCCTTTGAATTCATCTAACTAAAGAAGTCAAAGATCTTTTCATGGAAAATTACAGTACTCTGAAAAAAGAGATCGTAGAGGATTCAGAAAATGGAAAGATAGTCCCTGCCCCTGGATAGGAAGAACCAACATTGTGAAGATGGCCATACTCCCAAAATTGTTCTATAGATTCAATGTAATCCTTATCCAAGTACCCACAACATATCTCCCAGATCTAGATAAATCATTTCCAAAATTTATTTGGAAACAGAAAAGACCTAGAAGAGCGAAGGCAAAACTGGGCAATAAAGACAAGGCAGGAAGCATTACAATTTCTGACTTGCAATTGTACCACAAAGCCCCTGTGATAAAATCAACATGGTACTGGCAACGAAATAGACCTGGGGATCAATGGAATAGATTAGAAGACACAGAGGTCTCTATGAACACACACAGTCACTTGATCTTTGACAAAGGGGCCAAACAAGTTTACTGGAAGAAAGACAGCCTCTTTAACAAATGGTGCTGGAAAAACTGGCTCTCTACATGCCGAAAACTAAAACTTGACCCAGGTCTATCACCATGCACGAAGCGAAAGTCAAAATAGATTAAAGATCTAAACATTAGAACAGAAACATTAAAACTTCTTTAAGTGAAAATAGGAGGAACTCTTGAAGACATAGGGTTAGGCAAAGAGCTCATGAGCAAACATGTGTTTGCATGGGAAACACTTGAAAGAATTAACAACTGGGATCAACCCTGATTGAGAAGTTTTGGCACATCAAAAGAAATTACCAACAAAGTGATAAGACAACCTACAAATTTTGAAAAAAATCTTAATTAATAAGCATTCAGACAAAAGTCTGCTCTCTAGAATTTATAAAGGACTAAAATCCATTAGGACCTCTAAATTTAAAGATACAATTCAGAAATGGGCATTCAAGATGAACACACACTTCTCAGAGGACGAAATTATAGAAGTGAATAAATATATGAGAAAATGCTTCACATCACTAGCTGTCCATGAAATGCAAATAAAAACAACACTGAGATACCATCTCATCCCAGAAGGAATGGCTATCATAACAAAATCAACCAACAACAAATGTTGGAGAGGCTGTGGGGAAAAGGGAACACTTCTCCACTGCTGGTGGGAATGTAGACTGGTACAACCGTTGTGGAGGTCAGTGTGGAGACTCCTCAAAAGAGTAGGACAGAAATCCCATTCAAGCCAGCTATCCCCCTACTGGGAATTTTCCCAGAGGAACTGAAAATGTCATATCATAGTGATATATGTGTACCTATATTTATAGCAGCACAATTTGTGATAGCCAAATCTTGGAAACAACCAAGATGCCCATCACATGAGAAATGGTTGAAAAGATGCAGTATCTTTATACAATGGAGTATTACTTGGTTATAAAGAATGATAGACTCAAAGCATTTATATTTAAGTGGATGCCGTTTGAATATATACTCATAAATGAAATAAACCAGACCTACATGTGTAAATATTGTATAGTCTCCCTAGTGTAAAAACTGAAAAGAAGAAATA
Organism: Ctenomys sociabilis; assembly: GCA_004027165.1. NCBI lineage: Eukaryota > Metazoa > Chordata > Mammalia > Rodentia > Ctenomyidae > Ctenomys > Ctenomys sociabilis. The sequence goes on along the minus strand of PVKA01033180.1, from coordinate 6,064 downwards.
CAAATGGAAAAGTATAACATAATTAAAAGGAAAGGAAGAAACTGAGGGTTGGATGAAGAGGAGAAGATAAGGAGAAAAGCTGGGAAACAGGACCATGAAAAAGCCATACATTTATACGCGCATGATGGGCAAGGCAATGATCCTGAGGAACATGAGCAGGTTTTTGAAACTAGTAGTTAATTGGTAGGATTCCCATCCTGACTAACTATATATGCTGATACCTGTGAACCAAGCAATTGCACTCATGATAGCAATGTGTAATAGAAGGGTCACACTTGGAATGCCTGTCATTCTGGTGTTCTAAATACATACTTCTTGGGGCTGTGGAGATGGCTCAGTGGAATAAATGCTTCCCTGTCAAGCAGAAGGGCCTGAGTTCAATCCCAGGTTCTGCTAAAACAAACAAACAACTATATATACATATACTCCTTGTCATCACGTACTGGTTATTACCATACTGGCTCTCAAGTAAAAACATTTTTAAGTGGTTAATAAATGGAAAAAAAAAAGCACAAGAAAAAGAAAAAAATGTCATAGTACTGTTCTGTTATAATGCTGTATATGGTTAGATTTCTAAATTTTTGTGTAAAAATATATGTTCACATTCTTTAACTATTTTTCATTTTTTAATTTTTATCTCCATGTTCTGTAGGGACTTAATGTTTATCATATCAATACTTGATGGAAAATAATGCCTAAGATGTTTGGTATGCAGACAGATAATGAAGTTAAATCCAACTGCATATATTGTAGGATAATAATAAGCTTCTCTTCTAGAGGGTTAACAACCTAAGTTTGCAGACAAAAAAATTAGAGAAAAGAAGAGCTGCAAGGACAGCCAACATTTTGAACATAGCCTTTCAAGGGCTGTGAAGACTCAGGACATAGGAGAACCTGCAATGTAACATCATGTAACTCAATTGTGTCCCAAATTTTCTGATCAGGGAGATTAGGGGACCTCAGAGCAATGTGATCAATTATGTAGAGTGTGCATAAGAGAGTAACCGCTGTGAAGACTCAGGACATAGGAGAACCTGCAATGTAACATCATGTAACTCAATTGTGTCCCAAATTTTCTGATCAGGGAGATTAGGGGACCTCAGAGCAATGTGATCGATTATGTAGAGTGTGCATAAGAGAGTAACCTGGAGAGATGATATTCTCTCAGCCTTTCACTGAGAGCATATTGGTCAGATAATGGCTATGACTCATCCACATGGCTGACACTGATAAAGCATCTACAAAATGTGGTACAGGGTTACAGGAAAAATCCTGAGGGTATTTGACTAACCTTGTCAGATACAAAAGTTACATTTTTTGTTATATAAATCTTGCTTTATCTTGGTCTTAACTATCCAGCAGAAAAGTATAAAAACAAGGCATACAGAGTAAAGCCATATTGATGTGCTGAGCTGTGAAATGCTCAAGTCCACAACTTGTGCAGATAACCCACTACTATTGAGGACTGCTGAACTGTGTTGGATTTTTTTGCTGAATTCATGCACCTACAGTATTTAGATGCCAATGGAATACCCATTTCTGACAGGACTGAACAAAAAAAGGGGATACAAAGGAAGGACCATTTTGTATCTGTATATGCAGAATAGTTAGCATGGATATATAGCTACTTTTGCTTAATTCAATTAGAAGAAAGATTTGTACTAATAGTGTTTGGACAGGATATCCTGTCCGCATTTTGTACTATGGATAACCGCTAAGAAGATAACAATGTACAATGTATTAATTATTGAAACTGTCCTATTAATCAAAACTGTCTCATTGCTATTTGTTTCTCAATAAAATAAAAAAAATCATGTGAAACTAGAGACCTAGAATAGAAAAACAATTCTGGTCAACAGAAACAAACAGGAAGCACCATAATGGCAGACTTCAAGGTGTACTACAAAGCTATGGCGATAAAATTTGCAAAAAAAAGAAGAAAGAAAGAAAGAAAGAAAGAAAGAAAGAAAGAAAGAAAGAAAGAAAGAAAGAAAGAAAGAAAGAAAGAAAGAAAGAGAAAGAGAAAGAGAGAAAGAGAAAGAGAAAGAGAAAAGGAAGGAGGAGCAATGAGAGTGTCTCTGGTGGATTAACTAATGGCCAGCTTGTAACACCCAGTTTAATGAGTCATCATGGTGCTGGGTGTGGAAGACCCATTTGAGGATTATTGCCACCAGCATGAAAAGAGAACTGGAACGGAAGATGATGGTGCTGTTGATTCGCTGGGAGAAAAGCTTGTTTCACTGACTTTCCTGATATAAAATTGCCTGTTCTCATAGAGAACCTTAGGTTCTCACTGTTGTTGAAGATGACTGCGGTACTTTTCTTTCTTTTTTCATTGTAAAGAGAAAAATAACAATAAAACAGTTTAGGAGCCAGAAAGATAGGTCAGTGTACTAAGCACCTGCTTGGTCAAGCACAGGGACCGGAGTTCGATCCCTGGAGCCCCATGCCATGACAGCCCTGTCCCCAGGTGCGCTGAGCTGACTTCTGAGAGCAGCCATGGTGGCGCATGCCTGTAATCCCTGTGCTGGGGAGGCTGAAAACAGGAGGATCATTACTAGTCTGAGCTGTGTAGTGAGACCCTGTACAAAACAAAACAAAAATAATAGGCTAGTAGGTGAGGTACAGTAAGTAGTACATTGTGTATTGTTGTCTTCCTAGAAGTTATTCAGAGTACAAGATACAGGCATACTATTGTTTCCAAACAGTATTAGTACAAACCTTTCTTTTCAATAAACTAGGGGAACCTAACTGTGTAATTCTTAACTATCTTGTGTTATACATATATTTAACACATATTTCTTTTTTCCCTTGCTGCTTTCCCCCTTTCCCCTATCACAGTCTTTTCTTTTGAATAGTGTATTCCCCATTCACTATATCTATTGTACATTTTGGACATTATTTACTTGTTCAGTTTCTCAAACTAGTGAGACAATATGATATTTACATAATGGGGCTGATTTATTTCACTTACGGGCATGGTCTCAAGTTGCACCCATTTACCTCAGAGGAGCTCTGGTGCTTATTTATATATTTATATTGGGAATTAAACTCAGGAGCTCATGCTTGCTAGGCAGGTGCTATGCCACTGAACTATATCCCCAGCCCTCTGCTCCTTATTTTGAACGTTGCTTTCAGGCTCTAGTGCAGATCTCTCAGCCTGCTGCCACAGATCTCTATCCCACTGTCACAGACTTTCTAGCTTCCACCACTGATCTCTGGCCTTCCCAGAACTGGCCCTTCATACAGACTTGCATGAGACATTGTTGTGGGCTCTAAGTCTCCAGTTGGACTCAAGGAGGATGTTATCATGGGCTCCTGATCTTCAGCTGGTCTCATGCCAGACCTTGTTGTAGGATACAAGCCCTCAGCTGGATTCTTTGGATCGCTAGTGTGTGGACAGATTTCCTACATCTTTTACATTGGATTTTTTGGATGAATATTATAAAATAATCCATTCCCTCATAAGCTCTAACAACAACAGTGCCCTAGCACAGCCTCAATATTGGGCTGCCTTGAAATTTTCTCTACCAGATTAATTAGTCCAGAACCCTTAATTTCAGTCTTCAAATTCTCAGAACGTTTGTACAAATATATACAACTATTCTGGCAGAGCGTAGTGCACATATTCTGTTCCAAATGGCAATGGAGTCCTAGATCCCAAATGAACTTCCTAAGCCTGTTCTTTACCATCTGCCTCTTTATTAGCATTCTGGTCTTCTGAGCTCTTCCTAGAATATCTCATCCATTTCAACTTACAGCTTTCTAGGTCTCCTTCTCCCTGATGTTGTCAGTCCCAAAACTGCTTTTATAAACCAGTTCCAAAAGCTTCTGAACTACATGGTCAGAAACATATGTAGTGTCACAGCAGTAATCCCACTCTTCGTACCAAAAGCTTAGTCACATTCTTCATCACACAATACCCATAATTTAGAGAAGGAGTTTATTTCAGCTCATATTTGTGGTCTATATTTGACTGGCTCCATGCAGGATGCATGGCAGAAAGGCATCATGTTGCACATTCTCCTTGTATCATAGTGATCAGGAAGGAGAGAACAAAGGAATAATCCAGGGGAGGGGAGGAAATACCCTATCAGGTTATGCCCCCAGACACTCACCTCTTCCAACCAGGCTTCATTTCTAAGTATTGCAGTTTTCTGTAGCACTCCCTTGATTTAGTCATCTTTTAAAAGCCCTGCCTATGAGCACACAAGGCTTTATCTATATATAAATAGTAACAGACCTGGCACCTCTTTTGTGATGTAGCAGCTGAGGAAACTCTGGCATTCCCCATAGCTGATGAAAAGCCCAAGGAAGTAGGTAAGTTTGAGAACAATGGTCATATTACTCTAATTTGAAAGTGGTGGAGCAGGATGTTTTTGTAGTGCTGTTTAAGATCAAAAGGGACATAATACTTAGTAAGCTAATGAAATCCTGATGTAGATGACAGACCTTGTCAGTGAGGCAGACAAAATTTTAATTTCACAGGCTTATCAATGAAACAGATAAATTTACACAGTTGGAAATGCAGGATGAAGATGTAGTTAATGTGTTGCAATCATAGATAAGAGATGTCTACTAAAAAGAGACTACTACTTTACTCCAGAACTCTATTCTTACATGCCAGGAATATAATCTCAATTAGACACTTCTTGTTTGGTTTCATGACATCCTGACTACTATAGCCATCTCTTTATTATCTCCCTCTTCTATCCCATTATTGCATATAAAGTAATTGGTGTATGCATTACATATTACTTTTTAACTATTTGGTCAAGTATATGCTTTGGTTGGCACATAATAGAAATAAGATGGGGGGAATACTATTTCTAATATAATAATTCCTTTGTCTAATGGTCAGAGCACAGCTCAAATCTTAAGAATACTTTTGTGGCTCTGGGAAGCCTCTCACTAGTGACCTTGAACTTGCAATATTCCCCTCTCAATCCCCCAGCTAGCTAGTATTACAGGCCTGAACCACCATGATCAGCCTTACTTAATTTTTTTTTTGTAATTGTTCATGTTCTTAATTTCTGCTTAAGCCCCCCTTACCCTTCTCTCCCAACTCCCTCATTTTAATTATTTAGTTTTGTAGTTCCTAAGATTAAACCCAGGGCCTTAGCACTAAGGTACATATATCATCAGCCCTTTTTTGTTTTTTATTTTGAGACGGGATCTCATGACATTGCTGAGGTTGGCCTTGAACTTGAGATCCTCCTGCCTCACCCTCTGGAATAGCTGAGATTATAGTCATGCATCAGCAGGCCCTGCTTTGATTCTCTCCTTTAAAATACTTGTTTAGGGCTAGGGAGATGGCTCAGTGGAATATGCACTTCCCTGGCAAACACAAGGGCCTGAGTTCAAACCCCAGATCCACCAAAAAAAAAAAAGAAGAAACTTTTGACAAAGGAACTACAGAATAATGTGCAGGACTACAAGATAAACCCTGAGAGGACTTCACTGACCACATAGGAAATATAAAGTTCATGTGTTGGTATATAAGTCTTGATCTATCTAGGTCTTAACCATCTAGCAGAAAAGTATAAAAATGAAGTATACATAGTGGGACCATAATATTAAGCTGAGCTGTAAATGGCTATGGTTGACAATTTCTTTGAATAATTCACTATCATTATAGAGTGCCGGACTGTGTTGGATTGTGGTGTCGAGTTCAAGTACCTAAGTTAGTTGAATGACAATGGAGTGCCCACCTTTGACAGGTGTAGACAAAGGAAGGGGTATAGAAAGAAAAAATCATGATGTGTGTGTATAGACAGTACAGTTGGGATAGATAATGCTGTGCTTCTACATAATCCTATGAGAGGCAAGATCTGCACTAATGGTGGTTGGACAGGATATTATGTTGGCTTCTAGTACTACGGTCATCCACTAGGAAAATAATTATTGAATTTTTGATATAATTCAGGTATAAAAATAAGATAAGTAAGCAGTTACACTCTTAATTCACTGATAAGAGATATCTGCTAAAATAATATCTGTAAATATAATATCATGTATGCACCTTGTACAATACCAAAACATTATGAAAACAGTTTGCAATGTA